>VZRV01009344.1:1125478-1249480 GCA_013398115.1 Falcunculus frontatus
TTTTTTTTTTTTTTTTTTTTGTCTGGAAAAGGACAGGGACCTGCTGGAAGGCCATGAAAATGATCAGAGGGCTGGAGCCCCTCTGCTCTGGAGCCAGGCTGGGAGAGCTGGGGATGTTCAGACTGGAGAAGAGAAGGCTCTGGGGAGATCTCAGGGCCCCCTCCAGTGTCTAAAGAAGCTCCAAGAGAGCTGGAGAGTGACTTTGGGCAAGGGCATAGAGCGACAAGAAAAGGGAGAATGGCTTCACGATGACACAGGGCAGGGTTAGATGGGATACTGGGGAGAAAATTCTTCCCTGTGAGGGTGCTGAGGCCCTGGCACAGGGTGCCCAGAGAAGCTGTGGCTGCCCCTGGATCCCTGGAAGTGTCCAAGGCCAGGTTGGATGGGGCTTGGAGCAACCTGGGACAGTGGAAGATATCTCTGCCCATGGCACTGGGTGGAATGAGATGATCTTTAAGGTCCCTTCCAACTCAAACTATTCTGTGATTCTATGGAATAGAAACAAGAAGGTGAGGAAGAATGATCCAAAACAGAGTTATCCAAGCAGAGCTTCATGGGTATCTACACTGTTTTTCACCTAAAATTTGGTGAATTTACAATGAAAAAAAAATCTAAAATTAAATCAGTCTCTAGGGCTCTCAGGAGTCTCTAACTGAGTTAAACCCATACCTGTCCCATCCTGCTGTTGGCAGATGAAAGCTGGAACATTCCCTTTTGGAGCACAGCAGTGACTTTTAACTTCCTTGGTGTAATACAAACCCTGAAGGCAGGAGGATGCTCAGGATTTATTTCACACCTTATTTACCTCAAAAGTATTTCACCCTTATTTTGGTATCTCTGCTGTGTCTTTGTGCCAGATTGCTGAAACACCAACAAACTGGTCCATGGGTTTAAATTCAGAATTTAAAAATAACAATATCGAGAGGGAGATAGCTGCCTCGGAGAGACCATGGGGCAGGCTGCTCTACTCCAGGTCCAGCTTGATTATGATGACAAATGGCAGAGGAAACCTTCTTGTTCACCCAAAGAAAGATCAGCCACTATCGTTTTCAAGTTTCCATAGCAATGTGATAGTCCAGTATAAGCAGAGCTCCAGGGAATATGGAGGAACAATACAATTCAATTATCTCCATCATTTCAAATGGCTGATTGGGGTGGGGGGAGCCTCAGGAACCCAGTCCACTTCCAAGAGAAGAAAAATAATCTCTTTATCTTTGTTTTTTTAATTCTGTCAGGAATGGCCTAAATTAGGGAGTGACAACTTGCAAAGCAGGGACATATTCTCTTCTTAAATCAGGTCTGGAAATGCCGTGAGATGAACTCTGATAATGCAGCCTTCAAGCCCTGGGAGCCAAAGCTGTGCAAAATTGTTTAATATGGTCAAATCCTTTAATCCTCATATCTGCTGATGCAGAAAACAGAATATTTCTACCATTTATTACCAGAAACATTATTTTCAAACTCCATAAATGTTGCCTGAAGATCTTATGCAGTGGAGAGAGCAGAGGCCTGCGTTTTCCTCACTGGACAATTTTGATTCTAATTTATTTAGGCACAAAGCAATACACATAAATGAACAACCGTTGATTTTTCTTCATCCCCTTCAACGATTTATTTCAAGAAGAACTTTATGCCTTTTCACCTTATTCTTTACTATTCGTAAAGTTCAGGAACTTGAATGCCCTGAAAAACTTAGGAATTGATCAGACTTGTAATGAAAAAGGATCTCTTTCTCTCTCCTGTAATACAGGAAAATAAAATATCGTTAACTCTGCAGGGCAATGTACTGAAGATGGATCAATCTCTCTCTTTTCCTACCATCCCATAACGCAGGAGCAAAGGGGTCAGTCAATAATTGCCAGTAAATTTGGAACAAATAAAAGGAAATACTTGTTCACACAGCCAGCCTGAGGAATTTCCTATCACGAAAGGCCATCAAGTCAAACACTCCAGCCGGATTTTAAAGAGGCAAGAGGAATTTTGCAAGCAGCGATTCCCCAGCCAAGAGGCTGGGGATGGAAGGCGCAGCACCCAGGGGAGATGAGAGAGCAATAAGGTAATGATGATTACATTTCATGCTCCAAAGCACGAGACAGCAGGAGTCGGGCCGGACGCCCACAGCCCTCGTTGCTGGATAAGTTAGTGCTGGCTGCAGGTCCCTCTGCTCAGACAGAGAGCTCAGCCCTGGCCCAGAAACCACCATCAGCAAGAACATGCCCTTATCAGGGGAGGATCCCCACAGGAACATCCCATTTTCCCAGCACGGGATATAGTGGGGTGCTCTGGGGCTTACGGCGCCCTAAGGCCTTTGGGGAGAGGGGGGTGGAGAAGTCCTGCCTCAAACTCCCACCCCAGGGCAGCCAGGCTGTCTCCCCTCCATGGGGTGCTCCACAGGGCACATCCCCTGCTGCTTCTGAACTGTCTCCCAGCACTGGGTACAGGTCATAAAGAGCATTGGTGGGCACAGGTAACAAGCAGAGCTTGTCATGGACCGCTACTCCAATTATTTCGGCAAGAACATCCAGGAGTCTTGCAGGGCCGTGGCTCCGGGGCTGGCCCATGGGAGCCATGGACATGGACAGGCCCATCTGTGCTCTCCACTGTGGTACCACTGCCATTTAATCCATCCTGGAGCATTTTCCACTGGGGTAAGTTCTCCTCTCCATTTGGAAGGCAACAAGTCCCTCCGTCGGAGGTGTCCGGGGTGACCCGTGCAGGTGATCAAACAAAATCCCCACAATAACTGTTTATTTGCTGTCAGCCAGCTCCGTATCAGAGGCAGCCCAGCCTATTAACAAGCCAGTCAGCATCATTTGCTTCAGAGACCAGAGCCGAGATATCGGCGCGCAGGAAGAGGGACATAATTTGTCCAGATGCAGCGAGGAACCCAATGACTAATTCATGAAAGTGCGATTGATTTTGATGAATCAATGCATTACAGGATCCAGAGGAGGAGGGGGAGGCACTGGGCATTTTACAGGCTCAACGACAGGATCACACTTTGATCTGAGAAACAAAGACAACCTTCTTCTGTATCAGAAGGAAAACCCTGAGGTTTTTTTCAGCCAAAAAAGTGGCTTCACTCTTTTAAGAGACAAACATCCCCTGTCCGTACATTTTCCAAGGTGCAGATGCTGTGAATTAAACTCTCTTGGATAACCTCATTCAAGTCAGCTAAAACACCCAAATTTTAAGAATTTCCACCCCCAACTGGGATCAAAACCGGTTCTGATGGGAAGTAAAATACATACAAATCAGAAAAAATAATGTTATCTGTTAGCATATTCCCATCCCTGAATTGTTAGGTTTTAAAACAACCTGTTTCAGAAAGAAGCACCTGTAAAGGAGAAATACAGATTTATATTTTAATGGGAAAAAGAAAAACCCAAACAGTTTTTTACATCAAGACATGAGAAATGCCCCCATTTAAGTCAAAAGGAACAAGAAAATCTTTGCTTTCCCCGTACTTCTATTACAGGTAAGTGGGAAAGCAAATCCATTACTATCCTCACATTTCAATCGCTCATTGTCTATCAAATTTCATAATATCCACTTTCCTACTAGCTGTTCTCTCTCTCTTTTTGCAGATCATGAGCAAAACTGAGACACTGCCTGGTTAAGGCTAATTCAAAATCCATTCTCTACTGGGGTACAAATACATCTCTGGGTATATTAGGATAGGGAAGGTTTATGGTGGGTGACTGACTCCAAGGCTGATTTAACATTTGCCATCAAGCAGAAATGCACATTCACAAATACACCAGGATTAGCAAATTGCTCCCTGATTTCTATTCCCCAGGTGCCAGCCTGCAAGGAAACCTATTTAGGTTTATTCCTCATATTGATACACAAAGTAGAAGTAACCAAACTCTGATTCTCTGCACTTTACTTCCCATTGAGCCAACCATAGGGGAAATCATTAGCTCTGACCTTTTGGAGGAAAAGAGAGGAGAGGTGGATTTATCAAAACGGAGATTTTACTCCAAGCCTTGGCTCTTTAGGCCTCTGAATGGATTTTCCTGACCCAACAAGTATCTGTGGCACTTAAAAAGAGCTCACCTCTACTGAAGGTGAGAGCAAGAGTTCACGCAGGCTCATGAGCATCTTCTCCTCTGCCCAAAGACAACACGGTCAAGGAAGAAAATCAATCTCCGCTCTAAAGCATAATCATGGTTTCAACTAAGACCGATGGCTGAGCAACTGAGTGCATGTATTTCCCAACCTGCCCTTTGATATCTCCTGGTTATTTAACCTGGAAATTTGAAAAGAAGTCAGAGAGAACCCGCATGCAATAAAAAGAAATAATTATATTCTCATTCCTAAGCACACTGAAACCTGGCAGAAGGGTAAGGGACACACATGGGTCAGAAACCAAATTGGGAAATTCCTGTTTCTGAAGAATAGTGCTCCAGGAGAGGCTCAGAAATTAATACCCTGTGTGTTACTCCCACCCTTTCAGGGTCACCTCTTATTTCTTTTTTAATAAAATAAACATTACCAAGATTAAAGATGTTCCTCAGGCTCCCAGATAAGTTGGTCCTCCCTAAGGAGGTGGTCTGAATGGCTCTGAAAATGAAATTTCAAATTAAATGCCGAGATCATTCCTCTCCTAGCAGTGCTCCTCACACTGATGGATTCAGTGGTGGCTCTTCTCCTCCCCACCTCTAGCAGCGAGGACCACGGGACTCCCAGAAGAACCTTTGGAGGCACAGCCTCTCCTTGTGTCCAGCACTCGTCCTTCACCTCACATGCCAGCAGCACCCAGGATTTGAGGACACCCTGGAGGCTGGGAGATCTCTGAAGTTTCAGGTTCCTACTTGGCCTTTACAATTCTCACACACCCTGTGAACTGACAGACGACTGGTGGCTGCAGTCACTGATCTGCAAAGCAAGGTGCCCAAGGATTTTGCTCTAATTAAAAAAAGTCTAAAATCCACGGAAAAACCACCTGAAAATGGAGCAGATGGAGCAAGGTTCTATCCTGCCTGGCAGCCAAGGCACATGAATCCAGAGGGGAAATGGGGAACAGAGTGCTGGAGGGAATAACCAATTCTCCCTCATGTCAGGATTGAAGCTCTGAGTGAACAACCCCACCTGCGTGAGCACCCAGAGCCACAGCAGGAATAGTGGTAGGAGAAAACAGAAGGATGCTGAAAGGAGAAGAAGAAGAAAGAACCTGTGGGGGGAAGAAAACTGAACCAGAAAATGAAGAACAGAATCACCAGAATGAGCATTATCAATGGCCTCAGTGGGAATGGTGCAGTGGAAATGGTGTGACCCAGCAGAGCTCCCAGGGGAGCCACTCACTGTCACTGCTGTCACTGTGCTTCCTGGAGATGCCTTTCCAGTACTTTCCATTCCCACTCTCATTTAATAATCCAGCTAAATCCAGCTCCCACCTCTGCCCAGGACCAATTTTCTCTGCTTTTCCTCCCATATCTCTGTTCTGCACTCCCTGCCCTGCCTTCCCTGCACCATTGTTCCAGGCAACTGAAAGGAAGAAGTTGTCACCCCTCCACATGGGAAGAGCAGGAACAGGCACCAAGTGACAGACAAGATGCACAAACATAACTCACTGCTGTGAAAGCAATTAATGGCACTCCTGAAACGTTTTTCTCAGTAAGAGACATTCAAATTCAGCCAATCTGTCACAACCCTCCATTTGTCATTGTCATTTTTACCATTGTCACGTTATTTGATGCCATTAGGCAGACAAGAGCGAGTCGTAGGAACAACTGAAATAAGCATAAGTTGATAAAATAAATTAGCTCAGAAATTTGTATACACAGATATTAAGTAAAAAGCAAAATGATGTCAAGGTTGAAAGAATTAGGAATTGAATTTTAACCAGCCCACATGTTTATGGCTGATTTCCTGATGAATATTTTATTTTTAATAACCTTCCTATCACATTCACTAAAAGGTCTTACCAAGGATGGATCAGTAAACAAATCTGAGGGGGAAAAAAGGCTGCTCTGAAACATAAAACACTTTCAAAGCTCCAAGTCCCTTGAGAGTAAGAGTCAAAAGGAACAAAGACAACTCTTAGCATGAAAAGGGAAGACATGGTGTGACTAAATAAAAGGGCCATGTTTGATAGGTACAAATTGGATATGTTTCCTGCTTCATTCCTGCTGCTTAAAAATGTCAAGACCATATGCAGATTTGCCAGAATAAACACCTCTTACTCATGGGCAGAGGCTCAGACTTGGGCCTAATTCTGAAATCAAAACCTTTTCAGGTTTTTCTTTCAGTTTTTTTAGGCTGAGCTTGGGATACACCATGGAGCACATTGCATCCCGTGCCAAACACCATTCCCACTGCCACAAGATGCACTGCTCTGGTACTTGGGAAGTCTCCCCACATACATTTATTTCATCAAAAGATAATCTCCATTTTCACCTTCAAAAAGGGTAGGTAATTATAAATGCATTCTTTTTACTCAAGTATTTTAAGCAAGTAATTGTTGCCCATGGGAGAGAGTTTAATTATTTCTGATGAACAGTCAAGACACAGAATCAGGAGAACATGACAGGAAGAGTGTGGAAAATGTGTTCCAGTGCTTAATTGTGCGGCTATCTTGCCTTTTCATCCTGAAAAACCAGGCATTGATTTTTTTTCCCCCCCCCACTCCCAATTGATTTCACACAATCTTCAGTTTAGGAGTACAAAGCGTATCCCACTGCAAAGGATCGCAGCTCCCTGGGCCAGGGCATCTGGGATTTCCCACCAGGAACAGGCAGATCACACACAGCTCTCTGGGCAGCTCCGCAGTGAGACAGCTTGGGATGGACTGTGTGACACTGCCTGGAACAGAGGAGCCATTTATTGTCCCCTCCACGACGTGCTCAGATGAATGGCAAATTCCAGACCACGAAAAACAGTCACAGAATGTTGGAATAGAATCACAGAATGGTTTGGGTTGGAGGGGACCTTAAGGATCACCTTGTTCCAACCCCTGCCACGAGCAGGGACACTTTCCACCACCCCAGGGTGCTCCAAGCCCCATCCAACCTGGCCTTGGACACTTCCAGGCATCCAGGGGCAGCCACAGCTTCTCTGGGCACCCTGTGCCAGGGCCTCCCCAGCCTCACAGGGAAAAACTTCTTCCTAATCCCTAATCCAAACCTACTCTCTTTCAGTCTGAAGCCATTCCCCCTTGTCCTGGCACTCCAGGCCCTTGTAAATAGTCTCTCCACCTTTCGTGCCAGTTCACTTCAGACACTGGAAGGCTGCAATTAGGTCACCCCAAAGCCTTCTCTCCTCCAGGCCATAAATTCTAACACTTTACAGCCTTCACTGAATAGAAATAATGAGACAACTACATGTCCACGAGACAGGAGCTGCCTTGCCACAGCAAACCCATCCATAAGCAGACAGGTTTGGACACTCTGGAGGATGCACAAACTCCCCGACTCATTTGGAATATCTTGCCCATAACAGACTGAGCCTTCTGATTTTATGTCAGCTGAGGCTTGCCATGTGACCTGGAGCATGTGGGTTTATAGTGCTTTTAAAAGAATTAACTATTACTACCACTCATAAATATTTCCTTTGGTTTCCTACTCAGTAGCACACATGAACAAAAACATTTGTTTATGGGGAAAGGCACTGGCAAAACTTCCATTCATGTTCTTTAATTTAAAAAGTATTTTGCATCAGTTGCTCAGGTGAGTGATTCATATACAACAAAGAATTCCCTAATGCATCTGCTGGCTAAAGGTTTATCACACACTCAACACTTGAACCTAATCATGATGCATCCTGTAAGGGCTGTTTCTGCATTCACACACTAATGGTGCCTAGAGAGAGGGCTGCAGGTCTGTAAATGGCATGACAAAACCAGCCCCTGTGAATGGGTACAGGATGCTGGGTTATGAGAAGTGAATGCAGTAGCAGGTTGGACTTGAAGAGAAAAAAAAGATCAAACAGGAGCTACAGAAAATGCACCTCAGCACTCTGCGTTCCAGGGCCGGGAAACTGCGCCTGCCTCGTGCAAATGCTCCCCAGCAGCCACGGAAATAGTGCTGAGGAAGCAAATATCACATATCCCCCCCATGAGTTCCCACTGTCCTCTTCCCACAAGGTATTCCAAAATGTTATCTCTCGCTGGTGCCATCGCAGCTCCCTTCCATCACCTTTGGGAAGGACTTTTCCTCCTCTGCAAGAAAACAGTGAAAATGGGAGAAATGGCAGAGAGCTGATGAAGAAAAGTCCCACTGGAATGCCTCCTGTGATGGATGCTGTTCCTTAGGGACAGCCCGTGGTGCAGGTCCCAGAGGAGCACGATGGATGTGTGAGTTGGAAGAGGCAGCAGTGCCATGCCTGGTGTTCCCCAGGAAAGAGAAGGCAGCAGCAGAATGAGGCAGGAGTTCCTGCAAGGGGAATGTGGGACCATCCTCAGCCCTACCTTTCACCAGCATAAACCTTTCCTGTAAATAAAACATGAGTTCAAGGCTTTCCTTGGTATGGGAAAATGCCTAAGACACGGTGGAGACCAGCACAGAACAACAGCAAACAAAACCTGCAAAGTACAGTTGTGACAAGCCTGGGTCACTGAGAAATGCCTCAAATTGCTTGGAAATTACTGCATGCTACATGTCCTGCCTTAAAAAGCCACTCCAATTCAAGGAAAACTCCGAGAAGGGGACAGGAGCAATGCCAGGAGGCCTGAGGAGCAATTTGCACATCATAAATTATGAAGAGTGAACAATTTGCCAGCACTTACAGACCAAAGCAGACCTGTGTTGTTTGCCAAATTGAAGGAAATAATAAATGCAATCTCAAAAAGTCTAAATTCTCATGAAGTCTAAGTTGCAGGCGTTAGACTGAAACCTGTAAGGAGAGTTTATATATGAATTTGATTTGAATCATAGAATTGCAGAATTATAAAATCATAGAATCATAGAATAGTCTGGGTTGGATGGGACCTCAAAGCTCAGCTCATTCCAACTCTCTGCCATGGGCCAGGGACATCTTCCACTATCCCAGGGTGCTCCAAGCCCCATCCAGCCTGGCCTTGGACACTTCCAGGGATCCAGGGGCAGCCACAGCTTCTCTGGGCACCCTGTGCCAGGGCCTCCCCACCCTCACAGGGAAGAATTATTTCCTAATATTTAATCCAAACCTCCTCTCAGTTGGAAGCCATTCCCCCTTATTCTGTCGCTCCAGGTTCTTTGTAAAAAAGTCCCTCTCCATCTTTCTTGTAGGCTCCCTTCAGGTACTGGAAGAGTAATTTATCCTTAAGGAAAATATGGGTAACCTCATATTGCTGCAACTCTCCAAGGACAATTATCCACCTTCCCAGAGAAAGCAGTGGTTGAATTTGTTAATCTTCACTCCTGTGGTTAAAAAGCCTATGGTGGGATCGACTTCTGCTGGTTTGTTGGTGTTCTTATCAGAGATGACAGCTGGATTGCAAGCTCTCTCCTTGCTCATTCCACTTAATGAAGCACCTGGATGAGCACTCCCAACCCGCTGATGAGCAGAGCTGGGGGAGCACAAAGCAGGGAGAGGGTGAGCTGGTGCCTCTCCATCCTGTGTGCTCCTCACCCCCCGGCCCCTCTGCACAGAACCAGAGCAGCTCGCTCAGTTCTCTCTCACCAGCCATCTGCAACTGAAAATAACATTTTGGAGGCTTTGGTGGTCGCTCTGAACTAACTGCCCAGGACTGTTATACTCATTTATCTCTACTCCTTCCAAAAAAAAATCGCTCCCAAGCCTTCCCAAATATAAGCCTAATTTAATGAGGCGCCTGTTTCACAGGAATCTCTGCACCCTCTGCAATCACACAAAGAGGGGTTGCAACCTGACTGAAATAACCCCAGAATATTGTTACTCTGCATTTGATCTCCTTTTCCTTTCTTTAATTTAAGTGGTTTTTCCTATTGTTGTTTGTGGGGGTTTTTTTCTTATTCCCAAATCCTTCAGATGTCACATCACAGTGCTCATCAGCTGGGAAGCCCCTCAGAAAGTGAAGATCACATCTGAATAAACCCTCTATGAGGAGAAAATTTCACTCACAAGAGCTGGAAACTGCGTGTACCAAGCGTCAGGCTTTGCACTTGTTCCTCTTCTTTTGCACCCCTTTTGTCAGCTGTGTGATTTACCTCCCAGCCTGCATTTTGTGTGGCTTTATGGCATAACAAATCCAGGCTAAAACTACTTATTTCTTGACTTTAGAGAAGTACAGGATACAGGTAAAACACCAGTATATCACTTCAACCATCCACCTGCCAATATAAGAATATTTTTCACAGTGTATATTTTAATACTTCCTCTCATCTGACTACCCAGTGTCCCGAGAGATGTGAGTCAAGCTGCCACCTCCCCTTCACTGTGATGAAACGCTGTCAAATACACCCCAAATTTATAGTTATTTTTCATATTTTCATCCTTCATTGCCAACTTACATCTCAATTTTTCCTTCTATTGCTCTTTCAGTCTGTTCTTCCAGGTCCAGCTGTGCTCCCACGCAGCTCTACTGAGCTCCAGGAACACCTGCATTCGTATTTTCAAGGTGAAGGCAGTTTATTATCTTTTTGCCCGCGTTCCTTATTTCCCTCTCCTTTATTATCTGCAGATCTTTTCGAACCGAGATCATTAATTTGCACACTTACACTCTTTCTCCCAGCTCATTAATGAAGAGGTTAACTAAAACTGGACCTAACAACCTTCCCAGAAAACCCCATTAGGGGCCTCTCCTGCCTGCAATCCTTGGCTATCCATCATTCAGCTTCTGCTGCACGGTCTCTTGGCCGTGCTTCACACTGCAACCCACGCTAAACTAATTTGTCAAATAGATTTCTTGAAATGCGATACCAAATGCTTTGGAAAAGCCCGAATTTATGACATTAATTACATCACCTGCTGCCAAAAGAGGCAGCGATTCTGTCTGAAGGCACAGAACACTTTCTTAGCGGGATTTACTCTTTGTAAACTTGTATTCCTTGCTGCACTCGGTTTCATTACCCTTCTAACACCCATGATTTTAGCTCCATTTATTTCACTGATGATAGAAGATACTTTTCAAATGGAACTGCCAGAATCACTTTACATACTGTTTTCAAACTGATAGTCTATTAGCTTTCCACCAGGTAACCCATGATTCCTTCAATTTTATCAGCTCCCCTTTACTGTAATTCGCCCGTTTTGTTTACCCAGAGACTGCTAGAGTAATCCCCACAGGTGAAGTTCATTCCTCTGCAGAAGACCAACATCAGTGTGTTTATCTTTAAAGTTTTGGGTTTTCTTCAAAAGGCAGACAAGGATTTCTTTCTACATTAAAGAAGAAACAAGAGGGGAAAAAAGAGTCAGTGGAGGGTGTGTGGCTGCCACGGGCACGTGTCCTGCTGCCTGAGGACCCAGCCCAAGGGTGCTGTCTTACATCCTTCTGCTGAAAATCCCACTTAATGCCAACTCGGACATATTGTGACGCTTTTGGCACCCTCCTAGACACTCTCCATCACTTCAGCCACGCAGACATCCCATGGCTTGCCCCGGCTCCTGCTTCAGAAGGTGCTAATTAGATCGAGGCTTGTAACATTTGCACCTCTAAATGTTAGACAAGCCCATCAGCTCTTCCACTGCTGAGTCACCAGTTTAACTCCTCGGGCCCTGGAACTCCACAGCATCTGGTCTTCCTCAGCTGCATAGAGCTCCAAGGGCTCTCACTGTGCTCCTCCCCACCCTTCATCACTTACATCCACATTTATTACCTCCAGGCTTCCTCGGATATTCTTGGATGCCAGAGATAACACACGTGACACCCCTTCACAACTACTGGGCAAAATATGGCCTCATCAAAACCAAATGACGATCAATACTAATTCCCTGGAGCCAGAAACTAATCTTTCTTTTCACTACAGAAACGTTCAAAAAGTTTTTTAGCACCGTAGCCATTTGAATTCCTATTAAACAGACCCCTCTCGTAATTTGTTATAGGCCTGCTCTCCACCTTGAACTTCCTTCTCCTTTACAGATTATTTCTAAGGAAGTTTCTTTTTCTTCTTTTTTTGCTGACTCCAGCTCCAGCTTATCTTTGTTCTTTTGCATTTAACTCAGCTCTGTATTCCTCTTTCACTACTGTAGACTTTCAACATTACACTTTTAGCCTCAGTTTCTGAGAAGTCCCTCTTTGAGGCACAGCATCGCTGATTGTTCCATGTATCCCTTCCAGCCATCCCACTTTACCTCCTAAAACTTTTGCAATTCTTCAAAATACGGTTTCCTGGAACCTTTGTACTGCAGCTGTCTGTGAACTAATGCATTGCTTCTTTTATCCTGGGTTTTCATTTTCGGCTCCATTGTGCTGGGTGTGTTTGTGGCTGAGCAAATCCATCTTGAACAATTTCCCAGATGGAGCTGCAAAGGCTCTGAACAGGACAGAGACGCAGCCCAGCCCCGTGTCATTATTAACCCATTAGTTTACAACCCATCCACCTTCTCCTTCCTCTGACTCTTGGCTCATCCCACTTTTAGATGGAAAACTGGGATGAAGCACATGGCACACCTGGCCTCTGTTGCATGCGGTGTGGAAAAACCCAACAAACTCCTTAAGAGCCTGTAATGGAACTAAATGTCAACACATCTAATACAGATTAAAAAGAATTGAATGGGAATGGGAAATTATAGGCAAAGTAGGAGCATAAAGGACAGAATTACAGCAGTACGTGGCAGAGGCATCAAGGATTTGTATTAGCAGCTTTCCTGAGCAGCAAACAAAATGATAGATTTTCTTTTATTCTTAGTAGCAAATTTTGTTTGGCCTAAACCAGCATGTAGTTTGAGATCTTTTGTATTGTGCAATGAAGAAAATGAATGAAGAAAAGGCCTCAAAATGAAAGGATGGTTATGTACATCATAACAGCTAATGACTAGCACATACTTCAGGGATATGGAAGCTGTGAAGAGATTACATTATTTTCTGAGTGTAAGAGATGATGGTCATTTAAAGCCATGTATATTCTCCAGCTGTTTATTGTCTTGTTAGCTGTCATTCCAACGGCAGAGGAATAATTCCTGTATCCTTTTAGTGGGCAGCTTAGATTTGCATTTGTGGAGCCTCACAAAAATTTTGGCATTAGTTGGAATAAAGCCACAGCTCATGCTCACCTTTTCCTGCAGTGCTTTGCACCCCTGGCCAGGCCTGTTCCTCATGTCCTGCCCTCCTTGCACAGGGATGCAATCCCAGATTCTCAGTGCTTTAGTATCCACAGCATCTGCTCGAGCAGGGTCTCCCTTCTCTGTGATGATGTGCTAAGAGAGATTTAACTTCACACAAATTCACAGACACAGTTTTTGATTCCACAAACACTCGACAAAGGCAGTTTAACCAATATGGATTTATTGCTCTGAAAGGGCAAGCTACATCTCTCCGAGTCCTGGGCACCCTCCCACCCTCCAGCAATCCCTGCTGCTAATTAGCACTGAGGCTCCCCGGGATGCTGAGGATGCGATCAATGCCCTGTTCCTCCAGCCAGCACCGCTGCTGAGCAAAGCTGTGCTTCAGCACAGGGCTTCCTCTCTGCAGCCAGGCACAGCTCAGCAGGTGACAAATGAGGTACCACGTGGACCTTCCCCCAGGCTGTCACCTGCTCCAGGACCTCCAGGTACTTTGACAGAAGCAAATGCTCCGACCACATTTACCACTAGGGCTGGAAAACACTTCTGAGGTCATCGAGTCCAACTGCTCCCCCAGCCCTGCAAGGCCACCACGAAGCCACATCCCCGAGTGCCACATCTACCTGTCTTTTAAATCCCTCCAGGGATGCTGACTGTTCCAATGCTTGTTCAAATCCCTTTGGTGAAGAAATTTCCCCAAATATCCTACCTAAACCACCCCTGGCACAGCTTGGGGCATTCTCCCCTTATTCTGTCACTTGTTAACTGGGTGAAGAGCCTGACCCCCACCCTTTACCTACCTCACAGCTAAATGTAAGGACTAAACTGTGAGAAAAAGTCACAGCCACACCAAATCTGGGGTGCAGACACCACGTGCAGATGAATTCCTTCGAGGGACCAGGAGCTGGAGCTCTTTCCCAGCCCAGGGGAAGCAGAGGCTACCTGGCAGAGTGATTTAAGCAACCACTTCCATGGCATACAGGGAGGCTTGGCATGGTTTCAACTCTCCTTCAACAGTTATGCTTTGGACAACAGAGAATTAACTTGAGCAGTTCAGAAAAATCTGTATTTTTACGAGTGAGTTGTTCTCTTGGGCTGTAAACCCTGACACGGGCATGGGGGGAGGAGGTGGGACCCCACTCACCTCGAGCGCTGGATTCCTGGGGCTTTCTCAGGCTGGGCTGCTTCCTAGCTAAAAACTGAATTACTAATAATATTCAAAAGAAAGAGGATTTAGCTGGAAAATAAATAACCTTTTACCCTTAATTTGTTCTTCAATTTCACACTCCTCCTGCGCTCATCTGGACGTCCCTCAATAAATAATAAACTCACAGTGCCACAAGGATCTGCATATTCCTTCCCCTACCAGAGGCTGAGTGCTCTGAAGAATCTCCTTTTTTCCCAGCAATCGCTCTGAAAAGTGATTTTATCTTTCTCTTCCCTCTTAACCCCTCCCAACACACCCAGAATGGGAGCAGTTTTCTCCCTTTTGTTTTGACTTCTTTTAACAACGTTTTCTCTTGTGAGAATCTGCTGAGATTATAGAGAGCTACAGTGTTTCACTGTTCATCAATAACTTCAGTCTGGTTTTAGAGCTTTCTAGCCTCATTCTAAGAATCCATGACAGAAAAATATAAAGCACAACCAAGTTTTTTCAGTAAATTCTTTTTATGCACCATGAAAAAAAAAAAGAACATCCAAGAACTATGAATTGTTTTGGCTCACCATCTACTCCAAGGACAGTTTCTCACATCTATTCTCTTATTTCTCTTTCAGGAGGCTGATAATATCTCTGAAAGGAGCATATAATACCTCTAAATATGTAAAACATATTGTCCTAAGAGTCTGGCTCCTTCTGAAGGACAAAAGAGAAATATCATATATGTGATGCCTCACTAATTTACATTGTTTAGTGGGATGTTCAGATGATACAGAGATGAATTCATTCAGATGTGCATATTAAAACAAATTAATAGAAGACTGATATTTAATTACCTTAGGAATACGGACTTTAATACCTTCACTACTTTATTCTCTGATTGCTCAAACACGTTTGTGAAAAGAAAACGCTGCCTAACAAGGCCCCAAAACAAAAAGGTTAAAAACAGATTAAAAAAAAGCAGTGGGAGAAATTGCTCTTTCTTGCAGTAGTTGTCTACTGGGTAATAAATGCTGCAGAATTTATGCCATTCTGGAAAAAATTACTGCAGAAAACAAAATATTGCAGGTTTGAGTATCTTAATTACAAAAATTTCATATTCAATGAACTCTTGCCAAAATAAACTGTGCACATTATCTACAAAGCAAATGTTAATTAAAACTGTATCTTGATAGCCTTCCTGGCTCACAAGGCATCCTGCACATGGGACATTAAAGAAGGTGCCTCAGCTGCAATCAGTCCTCCAGCAAAGAGTTTCACTTCATTTTTTTGATGTATGTGGGGCCAAAAGAAGTCAATGTGCATTGACGGCCCTTAGCAGCACCTCATCTTTTTGTCTCTAACATTTGGGATCTACAGTACATATTTCACAAACTCTATTACAGCCGAGAAGAGTTTCCTGCAGAACCCTACAATAAACAAAAGACTAAGTTCCAGACATTAATTAGCTGCTTAACACAAAGATATCCACTTATCACCGTGCCCAGTGCACACAATAATTAAAGCCATAAACAAAAGGGGATGCATTAATACTTCTGTACAGTGCAGGCTCTGAGGAGGGATGGCTCTGGGTTCTGGAAGAGGCCAGCGAGTCCTTACCCAGCTCCTGATGGGAATCAGAGAAGTCTCTTATCTTCTCTGCATCCATTTGCATGAATCCAGGAGGAGCATGAACACAATAACACCTGGGAGTCAGGAGAAGGGTGGTTCATTCCTTTCTTCCCCAGGTTTTTGGGTGACAGGTTCAGTGCCATGCTCTGGACACCCCTCTGTAGGTTTGTCTCTTCAGAGACACAAGCAGGTGTAAAGGGTGATGCATAAAAGCACAAGTAAAGCACTGCTCCAGCAGCAGAATCCTGCAGCAATAAAAATGCAGGTACAGGGCTGATTAAGGTACATAAAAATGCATCCAGGGACGCTGGGAATCCTTTACAGCCTGCGGTAAAGCCCGATGTACCATGCCCTCACTGCTACAGCACTCACACAAGGCAATTAGGGAAGCACAGGCAAACTTTGATAAAGTCAAAAAATGGCCATTCCCTCCACATCTGTGGCCTCAGTTCCCACCTCCCGACCTAAAGCACATGAAGGAGGCCTGGAAGGTGGGAGCTCAGCTGTCCCTACTCAGAGGAGAAAGAGCAATGATCCATCCTCTGAATCCCTGGGGAGTCTAATCCTCTCCATAACCTGTAGGTGAAATTTGGCCAATTATTCTCCCACCTAAAAAGCCTTGAGCAGGTGAGGTGTTCAGTTACAGGTTCAATCCACCTCCTCCCTCCCCAGGAAGAGAACTGTGCTGTCTTCTTCCAAATATTTTTGGAGAAGGAATTCAAGCAAGACTTTGAGGTATAAATCACGGGGTCACAGAACAGGACCTTCAAGATCATCCCATTCCAGCCCCTGCCATGGGCAGGGACACCTTCCACTATCCCAGGGTGCTCCAAGCCCTGTCCAACCCAGCCTTGGACATTTCCAGGGATCCAGGGGCAGCCACAGCTTCTCTGGGCAACATATTCCAAATAAAGACCAGATTATTGCCTGTAGTCAATAACCGGCAAGGTATTAAGATTCCAACAAAACGCAGTTACCAAAATAAAGCTCGTCTACACCCTCCTAAAGAAGCTGAAGGCAAACCCACCACACCATGAACGTTAACAGGTTCATGCTGGTAAAAAATGAACACATTTCCTCAGAGTAAAGCAGTACATATATTAGCAGCAGCAATATGATAAAGATGTGGCCAAATCTTCCACATCCGAAAGGCTTTAGAGCATCCTTGATACCATCTCAGTTCTGCCTGATTCAGAAAAATCTTCCTGTAAATACACATAAACAGACATAATCTCAAATGCTTCACAGCCAACCTCTCAATCAACTGGTTTTGGAAAGAAGATGCTGCAGCTCACGTGCAATCCAAGACTCTGGGAGTTCAGCTGGGGAGGATATGACCCATCAGCTGCAGCCCTTCACACCTGGCCAGGTTCTTTGCTCTGGGGTGCACAGGTTTTCTTCTAACGTGAATTAAAGCAGACTGTGTACAACAAACTAAATATTTCATGATTGGGGTCATTCAAAGGTCAGGCCAGAGACTTTGTAAGTCAAATTTCCTGCAGTGTGTGGCAAGCTTGTCAGTATTTAGATTCCTAAGCAGGCCTCTCACAGCAACATTTCCACGTGGATTTACATGAAGAATACTCAAAACCTGCAGCAGGGGTCTAACCATGCTTTACAGCTATTTCCCAAACCTTACTTTTCCCATGGCAGCTGAAGAGTCTTAAAATCCACCTCTAAAAATCGTGCCATGAAGTGAAAATCCCTCCAGGTCTATTTATCTGGGTCTTTCAGTAAATACTGGCTGATGAAACCCTGAGCAAAGCCAACAAGTTTGGCACCTGAGTGATTTTCCAAATTGTTAACTGAACCATCAGGCATCTAAACACCTTTTAAACTCCAGTCTGGGGTGTCTGTATGCTCAGAATACCATACTGAGACACAGGAGTGCTTTTACTTCTGCTTTACAGAAGCACCTTAGTCAAAACCTCAGAGGAAGCTGTAGTTTGAGGGATTGGAACTGAGGTGTCCCACGCCCAAGGGACAATTTCTAACCACTGGCCTCCCCGTGCAGCTGGCCCAGGGCCTTTCTGGAGGACTGTGTTTAAAATGCCAGCCCTGCAGCCCTCAGGGAATGTCAGCTTGTAAGGGAAATACTGAGCTCAGAGCCTGAACTCATGACTCCCATATGCCAGTGAATCCCACTACACCTCAAAGCTGACCCTATTCTGTTTGATCTTAGGATGTTCCTAAATCTTGCCTCCTTCTATGGTCAAGGGATAGAATTTAGTTGCTAGTAAGCTGTTCTGATTTCATACTTTGGGACATCAAAGTATGAATGATGTTTTTCAATTTTCTCCACTTAAGCTTATTATAAGAAATATTTTAAGGAGCATTATTCCCTGCAGTTACTGGACACAAGTATCTGCAAAACGTTTCTCTCTGCTGGCTTTGGGTCAACACTGAACACAGACACACTATTTTTTTTTAAGGACACGTCACAGAATTAAACATCCATCGCTTAACCAGAAAACACTGCCTGAGACAAAGGGAACCTCACAGCCCATTTGGTTAAGGGATGCTTCAGGGAAAATGCATCCTAATGCAGAAGGATTTACATTCCACTCACTCTTTTTTCTGTCTTTTCACAAGCTATCCTTTCCCACACTGCAAACTGCAAAAGCACGATGATACCCTCCCCCTACAACCAGTTTTAGGTTGCTTTTCACTGCCAGTCCTGCCTGGTCCCATTGAAGGGTTCTCTCCAAGTCCCCAGGTCAGCACCACCCTTGTGAGGCTGTGAGTCAGCTTTCCAATCCCACAGCACAGCTCTCTGCTCCCGAAGGCAGCTGGGAACAAACCATATCATTCCCATTAGGCTAAAAAGCACCAATATCTTGTGAAGTTGCAGCAATATTGTCGGTGGATTTAAACAAGCAACATAAAAGCTTGCGGCGCGCGAGCGCTGGCACGGCGCTGTGTATCACTCTTTATTATGCTGTTGATAACAATTTATATCAGGATGTGGAGCACCAGCCTCACAGGCTCACAACAGCAATGCAGAAAAGCACCACAGCGTGTGTCATTTAGGGAGGAGACAGACAGGAAGCTTCGGGTTTGTTTGCTCCAGGGACATTGGGATGGGACCGGAAAGATCAGGGGTGTCAGAGCACTTGGACTTCTACAAGATCATTCTTTCCTCTCTTCATTTTTCCTTCTCAGCTCACTTTTACCTATCTTTGGAGAAGTCAGTGTGAGTGACCAGAGTGCTGCTGTGGCCAAGAGAGCCAACGGGGGGGGTTGCACCAACAAGGGCATCCTCAGCAGAGGCAATGAGGTCATTATCCCACTGCCTGTGGTCCTTGGCAGGACACACCTGAAACACTGACTGTGCTCACTTTTGGTCCCCGCTATGCAAACCAAAATGTGGGTGGGCTGGAGAGGGTTCAGAGAAGGGCCACAAAGATGATCCAAGGACTGGGAAGCTGTATATGAGGAAAGGCTGAGAGACCTGGGTTTGTTCAGCCATGAGAAAAAAAGGCTGAGGGGAGACCTTATCACCATGTTCTGGTATTTAAAGGATGGCTACAAAGAGGGAGACTCCCTTTCCACAAGACAAGGGGTAATGGGTACAAATTACTCCTGGGGAGATTCCACTTGGACACAAGAGGAAAATTTTTCACAGTGAGAATAATCATTGTGTATCATTGGAACAACCATTGGAATAATCTCCCCAGGGCAGTGGTGGATTCCCCAAAATTGGACACTTTTAGTTCAGCTGCACAGGGTGCTGAGCTTATCCAGACTGTGCTTTTGCCAAGAAGAGTTGGACCAGGTGATCCTTGAGGTCCCTTCCAACCTGGATTTCTGTGACTCTGATAGTTTTGCTTCTGGAAGATGTGGACAGGCTGTGCAGTAGGTAACAGCAATGTGTGGAAAGCTAACACACTAGTCCACACCTCAAAAGGCATCCCAGAAGTTCAGGCTCATCCCAAAGTGGCTCTGGATGGTACCTCCACTCTGCTGCTCTCAGGACCATGCTCCATCACATCCTAATAAATCCTGCTTGAAGATGGCAGAGGAGATTAAAACTTACTGAAAAAGCCAACTTCTTTCCAAAACCCTCACAGAAAATGCACACAAAACCCCTCTTCAGAGTTTCCTTCCTCCCACACAGATGGGAGTTTGCTCACCTAAACCTGATGGCTGAAGGAACAGCCTGGATGGCTTCGGGAGGCAGCCAGGGTTTGGGATTGGAATTTTACGTTCCCATTTGAATGGATTTCTGCATTCCCTCAGCAGCATTTATCCAAGGCAGCACTTGCAAGGCTGAGGTTATCCACACTGCTGAGCAAACAGCACACAGCTCATTTATCTGGAGGGGCTTTGTTCAGCCTGGTTTCACACTCCCAGCTCGGACACGATGTTTAGCTCCTCCAAGGTACACTACTATACATTTAGATAGCAATCACACAAGCCATCTTTTTAGATGCCAAAGAAAGTACAATTAAATACCACGGGGATTGTATCAGAAACCAGGTTTAGCTAGTATTTCAGCTCCGGGTCATTATTTCACATGTATATATCAAAGAAATGTGAATATGGAATAGGCTGAGAAGCAGACTGCAGATGCAAATGCCAAAATACTACAAGACTAATAGATTATTTTTAAGGGGAGGGAATAGACTGAAAATATAGGAGAAAGTTGCTGAAATAAATCAAAGGTGAGCAGATGCACTTGGCCAAATGGCTTTTTCCTTCGTAGTACAGCGATTTGTTTTATCCTCATGCTTCCTGAATCCAGTCAATAAGCCTGCATTAAAAATGCATGGGCCACTTTGATGGCTACAACACCGGGGTTTTCAGGAAAGCCGGGGTGTTTGGAAGGGCACAAGCACTATATTTATGTAGAGAAAAGGAGAACAGAGGTTTGGAGAAGGAAATACTTGTCAGATGTCAGGTTCCCCATGTAGCAAAAATAATAAATTCCTCTCCTTTTGGGAGAAACAACATTCTTTATCTAGAGAAGCTGCCACATTCACAGCAGGCACCCACGGGGGGGGAGGGGGGGTTAGGGAGAGTAATGGCACCTAAAAGGAGAGAGCAGCCCCTATTTTACCACTGGTCTTTGCCACATGCTGTATTTTAGGACTCCCATTGATGCAGACTGGGGCCAACGTCTTTCAGGAAAGCTGGCAGACAATGAATTTCCATCAGAAACAGAGCTGACATTTTCCAATTTTCTGTCTGGACAAAGAGCAGAAAACACTTCATTTGGACGGAGCGCCTGCCGTGTTGGGGCTCTCTCACCCACCAGGCTCGGCTGAAGACCTTCAGTGCTGGCTTCATTTGGTGACAGCGCTTTGTACCAAGAGTTCTTTGGGAGCATCCCACCTCCACACCCCTCTCACCTGCAGCAATTCACCGCTTCTGCCTCCTGCAGCCTCTCCAAACCCATGGAACCACACAACCCACCCCACAGACAGCGGCAGCTCCGAGCCCTCCTGGGGCAAGCCAAGGCCACCAACCCCTCTGCAGGGTCGCTCCCCCTCTTGCAGTAAAGTCACGGGGTTACAGGGGCTCAGCAAGTTGCCAGCAGATGAAAAGGCACCCTCTGCTCTGCAGGGCCTTGGAACACACCTGAGTCACCCTGAACTAGTTTCCGAGAGGCTGGATCTGTCCGGGAAGGGCTGAGGGGTGCATTAAATGAAGCTTGTTCGGAATGGCCGGATCACTGGGCAGGAATTCACAGGGGTTTGCCACGTTCTTTGGTTGGATATTTCAGATTTTTTAAGAACTTGACCATGTGGGCGTTTAGGCTCAGAGATAAATCATGGGAAAGCATCTCTGTTTGGAAAATGCCTTGTCCAAGGCAAGGGGAAGGAGAGAGAGGGGGATGGAGGGAACGAGGCTTGTGGTCTCTTCATGAAATCTGTCAGACGATACACGGCTGATTTGCAGCTCTGCTTTCCCCTGGGATGCCCGCAGCCAGCCAGCACTGCATGGGAAGGTCTTCCCCGGCAGGAAGGCAGAGAACACATTCTGTGACACAGGAAAACATCGAAATTAAATCTAACAACAGAGGAAAACAACTTCTGAGAGCTTCTCCGGCAGCACCAAGAGGTTTGTGCCACTACAGGAACATCTAAATTTGCATGAAGTGTAAACACACTCACACACACACACACACAGTCCCCGCTCCTGTTTGCACCCAGAGTGTTCAGAAAATAGCACATGTTCCTTCCCTCACTTCCACCTCGCTGCAGTCGTGGCAGCGCCAAGGCCCTGGAAATGGCTGGAAGGAAGCAGGGCTGTCATCCAGCCGCTCCGCAGCCGCGATCTGCTGGGACGAGATTGTTCCAAACTGTTGTTGGGGACCACCCGAGCGGCAAAACATTAAATGTTTCTATTATTTAGTGCATGCAGCTGGTTAAACTGAACAGCCTAGCAGGCTAATGGGAACACAGGAATAACCAGGTCAGCCAAAGAAGGTGTAAGTGTGTGTGTGTGTGTGGATGAGGATATATATTGCTGGCTGCTGCTTATATCGAGTGGAGATTTAGGAACAAATAGCCTGTGTTGTAGCACTTTCTGCCACTGAGAGCTGTACAAGGTACTGATTAACTTTTTAAAACCTAGTGGGGAATGAAAGGATCCCTGGGAAGGTCGTACAGGGGAAAAGCTGCCCTTAAAGGAAAAAATAATACCAGAGGCTTCGTGTAGCTTTAGGTAGAGCGGGACTGCGGTGCAAAGGCCTCCTGGATTTGGGGCTCAAGTGCTTCATAGAAGGAATGCACAAAGCACAGCTCTGGATGCAATGATATTACTCATGCACTGTCTGGATCAGAAATCATTCCCTGTAAAAATCCAATGTTTCCATATTATTTTCCAACCCTTTGGAAGCTATTTCCACCATCTGGAACTACACCATCCATCATAGCTCCCCTCCTAAGCATTCTCTCCCTAAGCAGAATCACGAGGTTCATCATACCAATTAAAAAATTATCATCTTCGTCTCTCTGTTTTGAAACCAGGCTGTAAACCATCCTAATATTTAGGGTGACATGTAGGAAAATGAAAGCAAGCAAGCAGAGGCATTTCCATAACACCAGGACTAATTGCTCCGTTGTGGAGCCATGTGGTTGAGAAACAGCCTAAAAAAAAAAAAACAAGTGGAAGTCCTCGAGCTTCAGGCATTCAAAGAGTGGGTGGACAGAGCTGGGGATATGAGAGCAGACACTACAAGCACGCCCAGACTGAAATTTTCAGTGCAGGAAAATTCTGCATGAAAGAGTGTTTTGTACAATCAGCAAAATGCTCCCTTATCTGAGTCATTCACTTGCATAAAATTAGAAAACTATTCTAATGAAAGTAAATTATTCTAAATGAAGGTACGATTGTACATGAAAATCAAGACCTTCAAAGTTCCAAAAACTTTGATATAAGCTATTTAGACATCACAGCATCTTTCCCTAGATGTTTCTTAAACTAAATAATGGCAAATTCAACCAATTTTACAAAATATTTCCGTTCTAATGCAAATACAGCTCTCAACAGGATATGGTTTGCCAATTTTAATTTGGCAAAAATAAAATGAAACTGACTTAAGATGGCCTGGAAGATTTGGGCTAGCCCACCAACTCCAAGTTTATCAGTTTCCATTTCCGAGCATTAAACTTACTCAGTGGAATCACAGAATCACAGAACAGTTTGGGTTGGAAGGGACCTTAAAGATCCTCTATTTCCAACCCCCTTGCCATGGGCAGGGAACATTCCACTAGACATATTCTGGCGCACCAGTACAGCCCAGTATCCAAGCTCAGAGAAGGGGGACTGTTATTGCCATCCCACCTATCCACTCCCCTCAGTGGAAAATTGTTTTTCAACTCATTATTTTTGCAGTGTATTTTTGGCTCATACCTGTCTGCCAAGGTAAGCAAACAAAACCTGAAAGACCTATTTCTGCTAAATCAAACTTATTCTTTTCATCTTTTCTTCTTTTCTTCCCCCCACTCCTTCAAGATTCAGCTCCTCACTACAACAGATTTCATGGCTGTAAAATCTGCTTTGGGAAGAAATGTAACATGGACTCCTGTTGATAATTAGCCCCACGTTTGAAAGCACTGGAGAAGGAGAAGGTTAATTTTCTCCATCTGCAACTTACAAAGCCAGACGGGCACTCTCCGTACCAGGTGGAAAACCTGCAGCTCTGACATGCAAGAAACACAACTAGAAATTGGTTCCTGCATTTCTAAAATGGAGTAAGAGTTCCAAAGTAACCTTGATAGGAATCCAATTTTTGTATGTTATCCTAATGGGACATCCAGATCTCTCTCCTGAGTGCTCAGGTGAGTACTAATGTGCATTAAAATCCCTTTCGCATTTTCTCAAGGGGAATTCCCTAGGCAGGGGTGGCAGTGCCCAATGAAGAAAGTACATTTCATAGAATCATAGAATCATGAAATCGTTTGGGTTGGGAGGGACCTTAAAGATCATCTTATTCCAAATCCACTGCCATGGGCAGGAACACCTTCCACTATCCCAGGGTGCTCCAAGCCCTGGCCTTGGACAATTCCAGAGATGGGACAGCCACAGCTTCTCTGGGCACCCTGTGCCAGGGCCTCACGACTCTCAGAGAAGGCAAATCCAAAGGTGGGATCTGCCTCCTGATCTCCCTGATTTATAGAGAGGGGAAAACAGCAGGAGAGAAACATTTCTGGAAGGCTTAATCCATAGAGGTAATCCATAGGTAATGCAATGGGAACAGAATGGAGTAACTAATTACATTTGGAGTGTGTGTGCAGAGCACTTTATTGACCAGACCTCTTAAATTGGTATTTATGTTATTGCTGTCTGGAACCCCCAGGCCTTCTTTGAGTGATATTAGTAGATGAGATAAATAGAAATTATTTTACAGTTCTTGATCAGGTTACTGACACGTATGTTTCTTGTTTGTAAATGTCAATTCATTAGCATATGAAGGATAAACTATACTCACTTCAATAACTGCATTTCCAGATAAAACCATTAAAAGAGCAAAGCAAAAAACCAACCCAAGAGAATGTTTCCACAACCTCTGTGTCTGCTGCGAGGCTGCTTTGGAAGATACATAAACCAAAGCTGACACTGCACTTGGTCTCAGCCAAAAAGCCTAATAGCAATATTACAGCCCGTAATGTTTTACATCTGACAAGCATGAAGATCCTGTTTGTGCATCTATCCATTATTTATCACCTTGGTACAAATTCCTACCACACCCCCACCCCCCACGCCAGCCATGCTCATTGTGGGGAGGGTGGAATTGCCACCCAGGATGGCAAAACCAGAAAAAAAACCACTCGGCCTAGGGGATATTTTCAAAGTCAGGGGATGTTTTTATCACCTTGGCTGATTTGAAGTCGGGCTGCCATGCCAGACTTGGAGAAATCTCTAATAAGAGAGGGTGGAAGAGTCAATCAAAGAAACCATCTCTTGTCCCATCTCTCAGGGGCTGCAGCACTGCTCAAGGTTAGCTGATCTTCCCTATATTGCCAATTTTATAAACCATACCATTCTCTGAGTAGGTGGGTAATCCCTGCATGCAGGAGCTATTGGCAAGCAGAAATGTTATTCAGATTTGTGCACCACAGACATCTGCTGCAGCCCCCACGTGCCTCGGCATTCACAGGTGGCTTTTTCCATGCAGGATGGACAGTGTTGTCCCCCGCAGTGAACAGGTTTTTCTGGTGGAAAACATTCCTATTCATTCCAGCCTTCCTTGAGCTATCTGAAAGGAGCTGGTTTCTGCACCACCTCCTGTGTCCTGGCCTGGATCAGTGGGTCCAAAGAGCAAAACCAATGACAAAAACACACATGCCTTCCCCAAAGTTTACATAGATGAAGAATAAGAATCATCCCACTTTCAACAACTTTTCCTCTGGATACTGCAGAAATTATGATACTTTTTCACAACCTCTGGATGGTGCTGACAGAGCAGCACCACACAGGAAGATTGTCTGCTTCCTGGACCCTTTTCTCTCCACAATGCCTTGGCTCCACAAGTTCAAACTAAAACAGCAGCCATGGAATAAAGCTGTAACCCATGCAGAAAGGCATTTTAAAAAATATATATTTTTTACCAGAGCAGATCAGAAAATATTTTCTGAAGGTGAAAGAATACTGAATTATCAATAGTCAGCGTGGGTGGAATCACTTGCATTGCATCTGCCTTCTGTCTGCCTAAATCCAGCAACTACTGAAGTCCTGAAAATGCTCAATAGTTACAGTGAACGGAGAGACCTGTCCATCTCCTACTGATTTAAAGATTAAAACCCTGCTTGGAAGAAGCCACCTACCAAGACGTGTTCCAAGTTCTTAGAGTCCTGATTCAACCACCGCTGAAACCAGTGGGAGTCCTGCCACTGATCCCAACAGCGCTCAGATCACATTTCCCACTGAGAGTTATTCAGGAATACTAATGCAGACATTTTGTCAGAAAAAAAGAACACAACAGCAGAAAGATAGATAAAACACCCTAATAGGTTTTTTTTTTCCCTTCTCTGATTTCTATTATTCATGGGACTCTAATGATCCCTTCCTGCACGCAAGACAAAAGTAAACCAGAGCCTGGCACTCCGTCATTAATGTGATGTGGATATGTTAATGCTGCAGTAATTGCCTACCCTACTGCACTCAAATCACCTTGCTCTGCAAGTGTATCACTGTTAGAGTTTCATTTTCATTAAGATGATTGTCTGGTTTTGTGTTGCACTCGTGAAAGTGAGTATTAACAGAATTGGGAAGGAAATGAGGAGCAAACCCAAAAAGTAGCTAAAATTATGCCCTGCCACTGTGAATAAATCAATGTGGTGACCTGGCACATTTCTTTCTGGACTGGCCACAAAGAAGCTGATGGCAGATAACTCAAGAGGCACTCTGCACATGAGTGTTGGCTCAAAATAAAACTTTCAAAACACGCAAGCTGCAGTGAAATCTAATCAAGTGAATTTCACATCAACACAGCCTCTAAAAACAATCAAAAATCAGGAAGAATCACAATTTCAAGGCAACGTCGACAGCCAGAGAAAGCATAATCCGTATTTGCATTGGGTCCTCATGCATCTTGTCACGTATCTGCACTGAAATCTTCTCCCCATTTGGCACCAAACTTTCTTACTTTTCAAACAACTACCCAAGAAAGTCCGTAACTAATTTATCAAAAGAGCTCTGAGCCAAAACGCTGAACCCTGTGGGCCACAGTAATGAATTCCCGACTCCGGAAAGAAAAGTTTTGAGACAGCTATGATTAACTTTCCATGCTGGAAGTGTGGCTGCCCTGAAAGGGCGAGGAGTGTTGGGAACCGCAGATGGCATCCCGGAGCTCGGCGATGAATCCGGAGCATCTCACGTTCCCTGGGGGGATGTTCGCACTGTGTCTGCGGCTAGACCTGGAAGACGCCATGGGAATGGCAGGACCCATCATCGGCTTGTGAGCCGTACGTGATGTAACTCAGAAACTGGATGGGCTGCAAGGAGGGGAGCAGAAACGTGAAATAACAAGTGGGAAGCAACAATTAAAGCACTGGTATGGAGGGGTTTCTGTCTCCAAAGAAGCCGCTCGGTTTTGCCGGGGTTATCTGTAAGGACGCTCCTCGCCCGCGAGGATCCAGCCAGCCAGAGTTGAAACATGGATTTTATTTTTACTTTTAGGTTACAAGGGAATAGTGCAGGCGAGGAGGGATGTTGCTGCAATCCAGCTCCGTAATGGAAACCTGGATGAAACGGTGGCTGCATCCTTATCACCTCCCTGCAATTCAACTCAAACGCCAGCAGCCCAACCACGTGCCCGAGACAGTCGACAGAGTTTATGTTGGTTCAGCCATGTGTTGCTATTCTGATAAAGGACAAATTGACTCGCCATTAAAAGCCAACAACAGCCTTAGAAAATGTACTGTTAAGCATGTTTTTTTGGTTAAAAAAACCAACAAACATTTGATGTATTTTGAAATGAAAAAAAACCCGAATGTTCAGCTGTGTTTTGAATTGCAGAGTGCACACTCCACCTGAAAATAATCTATGCTCTGCTGAAGTCATTCATGGCCAGGCTTAAATTATTTTTATTCTTTGTCAGTGGTAAAGTGATACTTAATATTTTATCTCTTTTGTTCGCAGCAAGGTTTTTCCCCTTGTTTTGGAAAACAAACGTCTTTCCCTGGGGAGTACAGCATCAAACAGCTCCTGCAGCAAGTAATATTTTTTGCAGCTGTTGTGAGCAGGGTTCATCTGTAGTTTGACTCAGAAGTGACTTGTGCATCACTGAGGTCAGAGATCATACGAGTGGAGAGAATGTCACACAGGAAAGCACCGACAAGGACAAAGGAAAAAATATGGGAACGGTTTTCCGTGTGCCGGGAATGAACTGATGGTAACTAAAGGGCAGTTACACTCCTGAAGTAAAGCTTCTTCTAAATCAAAGTGGCACAGCACAGTTTATTGTTACAGACTCACAGCACAAGCAAAAAGAGCAACACGATAAATAAAACCAAAAGTCCATACCCTGTCTGCTTGCTTTCCAAATTGAAGCATCTCAAATATTACAGCAATATTTCCTGTATTTCATTACAGAGTCTGCATTTGCCATTTACACACTTTAGCAGGGAGGATGTAAGTGAGAGTGGTGAGTCATTGGGAGAGAACAGGGTGCATCCAAATCCTCGGCACAGACACATTAAAGTATCACTAATCAAAAGGTGGAAGCAAACACTGCAAGAGAAACCTGAGCCCATTAAAAACTGAGGATTCTTACACACCTATGCCGCTGGTGAAAGAGGAATGCTGGGGGAAATAAAAAATACGGAAATATTATCACCTTTTAGAGAGTCTTAAGGAAGCAAACAGACAGATCAAAGCACAGCTGATTTATGAGCAAATCCCACCTATTCTTTTAAGTGCTTTCCAAAATTACCCCTGTATATTGGGGCTTTAAAAACAATGGATGAAAAAGTAGAGGTGCAAGGGATTTAATTCTGCACATAAAATAATCTCTGTGTGGAGCATATTAATGTTCCTTTGAGGGGCTCTATAAAAGCCCCTACATAAGAGAGATAAGGAAATACATTGAAATGGGCCAAACTAATCCAGAGAGCTAAAAGCCACAACAAAATGTGCAAATACCTGCTCTGCAAGATCTTCTGGGCTCCATCATAAAACCTGGGTCCTTTATAATCAGACATAAAGAATAATGAGGAGAGGGCACTTTGTCCTTTTGCAATGTCTCTGTAATTCCCTGGTTTGTAAGGAGGAGGTCCTGCTCTGCTCAGACAAACAAGATGCAAGATCATGTGTCCCAAGAGACGGAAGAGCAGAAAACCCACAGAAAGAACAAACACGTCCACTCTTGTGTCCAGCACTGTCATAATCAATGACAAGAAAAAACCCTGAAGGGACAAACCCCCTGTGCTTCAGGGGTGAGGTCAGCCTTTAAGTATTATAGATCCGAGGAGACCAGGCAGGGAATCACATTATTCTGTATCTCCCTCCTGCATGGCCCTTACACTTTCCCCCAAAAAGAGACAGTAATGAATATTGTCAGAGACAAGATACTGGAATAGATGGACCTTAGGTCTCACTCAATTCCTAAGCCTATCTTGTTGTTAGAAGACAAGCTGTCACAGGCATCTAAATGATGATGGAGCCCCTAAAAATCAAAGGGCAGGAAAACAGGAACGATGCAGCAGGCAGTTCAGCCAGCATCTGCTCCTCTTCCCCTCCTGTTGCAAGCACACCTCTAAAACTTTGCATAGCTTCATAGTTCTTTATGCTAGGACTCAAAAAAAAGGGGTTGTGTGCAGTGTATTTCACTTTTTGTAGCTGTTTTCCCTAGAAGTTCAAGAGAAAGCTCTGCAAACATAACTAATGCTGCCTCCCAAATGCCCTGTTCGTCTCAGCTACCTTCCAGGACAGACCACCTGGCCCACCATGTGGAAATGGGAAAAGGAACTACAGAGGCAACCCCCCTGGCTGGTAACAGAAGATATTTATTACACGTGCCCACAGTCTTCGAGGAATTGGTGTGTTTGTGCATAATTTAGTAGGTAGTTGCAGGAGCTCATTGTTAGAGGCTGAACATCTACTTTAATGGTTATAGATACACTCTGAGTTTTCAATCTGCTCCTCTATTTCCGAAGGGGAAAACAATGTAAATAGCTGTAGGGAAACCAGGATACAAATAACAGGGCACAGGGTGGGATTGGGAGTTTGTTCCCACTGCGAGTTCCCACCTTCTACCCCTGGTCCCTGCCTTGTGTCCTGTCCCACTCCTGCCTCAAGCAGATGAGGAGGATGTGCTGCCTGCCCTGGCCACTGCTGCAGCTCCAGCACAATTCAGGCTTCCCAGAGACCTGAGTGCAGCCAGAGCCCCACACAAAGCCCAAAACTCTCCTCTTCTGTCTCTTCACCATTGACAAGATTGGATGGGGCCAAGCTGAACGGGGGCCTCAGCAACCTGGTCTAGAGTGCTGGAAGTAGGTGATCTTCAAGATGCCTTTCAACCCAACCATTCTGTGATTTCCATGGCAAAAGAAACCCAGTTGAAAACCACAAGGTGAATACGACAGCGTATATTTGACGTTGTGACAGCATCAAAGCAGCATCTCCTCTCCTCCCGTGTCTCCCGTGCTCCCCTCCCAAAATCCCAAATCTGAAAAGTCATCACGTGCTCTTAGGATGATGAAGGATGTGGCTGGGAAGTGTCAAAAGTGGAAGGGTAGGAGTGAGAGGAATTCAGCCACTGAGGGATGCTGGAGTGAGGAACGCCGCCGGCACTTCGGTTCATCGGGGCGACGTTCCCAGCACCAGTTTCCTAAAAGCCCAAGTTTAACAACACCTCAGTCCTTTGCAGGAAGTGCTCATGAACTCACTGTCGCTGTCTGGTAAATCCTCCAATTGCTACCTTTAAAAACCTGCAGAAAACTTCAAAGAGAGTGAGGCTGAAGACCAAATATTCACTGGTATCTTAAAATGAAATCTAAGGTAGGGCAATGAGCGGAGGAACAGTTGGTGAACAGTTGGTGAATGGATATTTTTATGCAAGGAATGCCTGAAGGAAAGAGAAGGAAAAAAACTGTGTAGGAAGAAGGAGCAATTAATATGCTCCCTTTTTTTTCCCCCCTTACGCTTATTTTGATTTAAAAGTCTATTCTTTCAGTATCACAGATTAAGGTCGCTCTACAATTTACCACGGAAAAGAAAGTGGTCATAGGGGTGGAATAGAGAAATGAAAGAGCCTATGACAGAGTTTTTAATTATTCGAGAATTATCACAAAGATATTCTGAATTAATTTTCACATTTTTGCATTTGTACATTTCAAATGAGAACGAGCATAGATGTCACTCAGTTCACTGGGAAATGGCACTCGTCCTTAAGACCAGTTCCCTCGTTAATGTCATTCCTGATTGGGAAGGCCACCAACTGTAACAACGTCTTGCTAAAAACATTAAACACTTCAGCGTGAGCTGCTCTCACCAAAAAGCCCTGACTTCCCCAGGAATTTATGCAACGGCAAGCCTTTGATGCCAAAAAGCTATTTAAAGAAATAGAAAATTTTAAAAATATAGAAAAGTACTCTGGATCCCTCCTGCTAATTCCAGGGAAAGGGCTGTTAGGTGTGCATCTCTTTTGGCTTAATGGCAGCTGTGAGGCCATTGCCTGCTACAGCAATGGCCTCACAGCTGCTTCCCCCAGTTGCTTCCCCCTCACTGTCATTCTACAACTAAAAAAAAATTAACTACAATTAGGTAATTGTTCATTTCCAATTTTTTGCCTCTCGAGGTAACACCGCACAGAAAATTCCAGTTATTTAAGAGAGAACCAGTAAACCTTTAGTGCACAGAAGCCAAGGTGAGCACAGCAGTTCATCGCTGACAGGAGCCACCTTTGTGCCCAAAGCAAAAGTGGGGATGAGCTGGGCTGGACCCTCCCAGAGGAATTTATCGTGGGGGTGATGTGTTGGCTTCCAGCAGGGATGAGGGGAGAAATCTTCACAGCCCCAATGTTTTTATCAATGAGGGATCAATATAACCTTAAAGAATTTGCAGATGTGTGTGGGACATGGACAGTTTTGGGGGTAATTATCTGAAACTTGGCTTGACTGAGGAGAATCAGTACCATGTACATAAGGTGGCAGAGGGCAGATGCAGAGCTTAACAGCTTTTTATTAAAAAAATGCTCCTACAACCAGCCTACAGATTCTTAATTACTATTTCTTTTAAACTATCACTACTTTTAAAGGAAGCTCCACTTTTGAGAGGTACATTTTCACATCTGGAATAGAAATGAGCAGATGGAGAGAAGAAAGGAGAACAGAATAGTCAAGAAAAGACCACAGAGAAAAAACTCTTTAAGAGTCTCTGCAAGAGCAGGACAAATATTGGCATCAAATATTTATGGACAGTCATTCAATCAAGGTCCACGAGCTTCCTCTAAAGTATTCATTCCCTTTTCTATTCACACCTTGAAAAAATTCACTTCATGAACAAGGTTTATCATGATTAGGTCTTCGTGTAAAATATGTACACTGGATACGAGCAGGAAGTTTTCGTATTTGGGAAGAATCAGACATTTGTGAAGGCACTGGGAATGCTGCTGTGGGTTTCAGAAATACTGAGATTTCCCCCCAGATGTCTTCTAGCTGATTTCAAAGGAAGAACAATCAATTCTACTGGCAACAGGAATAGCAAACCATTCATAATCTTTCACGGAATGAGACAGCTTTTGAAACAAAATCCATTTTCCAAGTTACACTGAATAACATGGGCACTTAAAACCAACTCCAGGCTGAGGAGAAATTCTATGTTGTGGCTACTTGCTCAGACAAAGTTAATGGAATACAGCAAAAAACAGGGAAGGCTCTTCCTGGACCTATTCCACACACAGGCGCACACACACATTAATATACTGATTTTTTTGGTTTGACTTTTTCCCTGTTCAGACTTATGATTTAGGAAATTACTCCCCATGTCTGAACTTAAAATTCCAGTGAATTGCAGAGCAGTAATTCAGGGAACTGTCTGTGGCTTCTGTCTGAAGACACGAGCCAGGGAATCTCAATTCTCCCATCTTTTACAGACCCAAGTCCTCAGTCACCAAGTCCACACCCACTCTCAATTCCATGAAACGTTGCAGATGCATATTCAAGATTTGAAATTTAATTTTTCGTGGGATGGTTTTTAAACACACGGATGGATTGCAGCCCCACATGTATCACTGCACACAGGCAGTGATCACCAGGTGCACTTCCCTCCTACCCTGTCATTAAGAGCTCTATTGACAGCAAACAAGTTACAGATCTTCTTTTTTTTTTTTTTAACAACATATAATTTTGCTGTTGTTTGCGCGTTTTCTCCAAGACATATTGGATACCATTTGCTTTTCATTACAAAAAATGTGCTGACAACAAAATCACATATTCCTGACACACAAAAGAAAGAAGACATAGCCACCATTTTTGGGCCAGGGGAGCTGTTCCATGGGAAACTCGATGCATCATTCCCCAGGGATGCAAAGCTCACCCAACGTGCAGCACGTGCATCTATCACTACACAATAGATGGGCTTGAGGCTTCCAAAACTCCTGTCCTTTTTATTCATATTGCAGCATACTGATATATTATTTTCAATTATCTGAAGATAATTAGATCTGGATATCCAAGGGTAGCCAGATGCAAACACGTCTGAAGATTTATGCAGTTGGCTGCCACATTTATAAGTGTGTTTATACCCATAAAGGCTGTGAGACAGCATTGCAGTGGAGCTGCATTAGCCAGGTTAATTCATCACACAAACGCCCAGCAGCAGCAGCGGCAGCGCCACATCCAACTTAGTGCCAGAGCTAATTTCTGATTCTTCACATTCAAGATACTCCTGAAGCAAAGATCTGCACACAGACCTAAATCCAGGATAGGCAGAAGTGCCTTTGGAAAAGGCAGTGCTCCTACTAAAGGGTGTAGATCTTCAGCTGAGGTGAGATTTACAGCTCAAGGGGTAATTTTACATCAGCTGGGCTCCCTCTCACTGGAATTCAGTTTGTACACTCACAGTCAGTGCCCATGTACTGCTCTGCTTGACGACATCAACAGGTTCCAGCTGGATTGGGAGCTGCTGGTGGTGGTTTATCAGGGAAAGGAGAGAAGCTGAGGAAAGAAGTCCATGTCCATGTCTAGGTAGCTGGCAAATGGTATCTGTAAGGACAGCCCAGTACCTCCTGATAAACTTCCCAGCACATACTGGAAGGCAGATCCAGAACATGGCTTAGGAATCTATGACTTTACATCCATTTTTCAGTAATATTTTAACTCCACCTCCCTTATATCTGCTTCATATTCAGGCCTCAGCCTTACAATGCTCCATGCAAAAAGAGCAAATCCCAGTAATTCAGGACATGCCTCTCAGTCCAAACCCTCATCGGGATGCCCAGCACTGAAGACAACACACTGTTTTGTCCAGCCTCGTCCTTCCACAGTTTCCAGGCAGGAAGATATTAAAAAATCACATAGTACTACAGAAGGAAAATATGGTGAAGTTGGCCAGAAAGATGGAACAGCAGAAGAATTTCCCTAAGGAGCAGCAAGTCCCCAGGCTGTGGCCTTCCCAGTTCTCCCACAGCTCAGGATACCCCAGAGCTTTATGGAGTCTATTGCACACATCAACAGGCATCAGCTTTTCCAATTGCAAAGCAGAGAGAGAGCAAGAGAACAGAAGAAAAGTAGCAAGGGGAGCAAAAAAACCAAAAAAGGCAAATTTCTTCCTCTGGCCGTTTTAATTGTCATTTCTCTAAAAAGCACTCAAAAAGAGTAAGAGTGTTAAAGCTAAACGGAGTCACTGGAATTTATCGATGAAGTGGAAGCCAAACAAATCCAGCTTCTGTTTCATCCACGGGCTGTATTTCTTTATTATTACCAAAAAGCCGCTCTGCTCTCTCTGGAGCTGGACTGTCAAAAAGGAGGTACTTGGGTCTAAAACAGCTTTTTTTTTATGTGATCTCTCTCTCAGCTCCCTTTCCCTGTCCTTTGCCAGCTGGTTGGTAGTCAGTGCTGGCAGCTGGCAGTGATGCCAAGTGCTTTGCTGCAGTGGAGCCCTGGGCACCAGGCAGGGATAATAACCAGAGATCAGGGAAGCGTGGACTGACCACTCCAGTGACACCGAGCACTGGGCACACTGCTCCCCTGGGCACCAGGCAGGGATAATAACCAGAGATCAGGGAAGCGTGGACTGACCACTCCAGTGACACTGAGCACTGGGCACACTGCTCCCCTGGGCACCAGGCAGGGATAATAACCAGAGATCAGGGAAGCGTGGACTGACCACACCGGTGACACCGAGCACTGGGCACGCTGCTCCCTGTGCCACGCTCCACCCTGCAGGGTGCAAATGGAGCTGTGCATCAGGAAAAATGAGTGTTTAAGCATCAGAAAGATGTTCATGGCAGTGGTGACCCACGGACTGTGTAGCCCTGGCAGAGTGAATCAGCCACCAAGGACGGTGCTGGAGAAGGGGGCTGTGTGTGACTGTGCCCAGACCCTGGGGTCACTGGCAGGGTCCTGCTGGTGACACCACTGAGCCCCCAACCCCACTGCCCAATGTGGGTGCCTGATGGGGGAACCATTTGTGGTCCTTTCTTTGCACAGCTCACACTTCTCTTTATCCCAGAGCCATGCCATCACCCCAGATTTTGCCCCCCCAGGATGTGCTGGAGCAGAAGGTTTGGGCATTACACCCTCCTCCTTTACAGCTCTGCTCAGCAGAACTGAAATATTAGTGCTGGGATTTCAATGCAGTTGAGTTTGCTGCATTTCTAGTGATTTCAACACCTACCTTCCCAAATAAAGGTACAGTTTATACTGTCAGTGGATTCCAGGTGAATGTTTACTGCAGCACAAACCACTCATCCTGACCAAATGGATGAGCAGCAGAGCATCATCCCTAATGAAGGAGCCAGGAACAGACTGGCTCATGTATTTAAAAGGCTGGCTGAGAATTCAGCCATCATTTGAGAATCCTGCCATTATTTTTTTTCCTTTCTGCAAAATTCAAAGTCATTAAACTGATTTCCTTTTAATGTCTCTTGACTCCTGTGCTTCGCTGAAATGAGTATTTCCCTTCTGTGCATTCTGCACCCTCTCAAAACCAGCTGCACACCCACTGCCTTCAAGCAGGTCTGAGGGTTCAGGGACTTAAAAAATTCCTGGGAATGTGGTTTTAACACTGCTGACCAGGGTAGGAATCACACAAACTACCAGAGCACAAGGCAACACATGAGCACAGCTCTAATTTAACAGAATGATTTCCAAAAAGGAGAGGCCAACAAACAAAGCAGCAGAAATAAAATAACTTTTCACCACTGAACTCAGGGAGCAATTGGTGGCCAAGAAGCAGAAGCCTGAGACCTGCCCCAAGGGTGCCCACACAGAGCTGGGTAACTACAAAGAAGGCACAGTTACCAAAAAACTAAGAGACAGCAGAAAAAGGCTCATTCTGCAGGACACAGCAATCTCTTGCTGGCCTAGGATAAACTGTAGTTTTTATTCAGGTAAAGCTCTCATTAAAACCTGGGAGAGTATTGAGTAAGTAAAAATAAGACCTTCAGGGTCCAGCCAGCCTATCCCATCTTACTACTAAACTCTTAGATAAGAGAGAACAACATTTTGCCCACGGAGCATCTTCCCTGCTCTACTCCACGATCTCCTGTGTGCTCCCAGGAAAGTCAAGACCGTTCATGATGTTCAAATCAAGGCGTAAGTTTATTTATTGTAGCAGAACAACACCGTGTGTGTATGTCTGCTTCAGGATTCTTTCTTGCTACAGCTATCTCTGTACATCTCTTCAGAGCACAGGAAACATATGACACAATCTGAATATTTATGGCACGCTGTGGAAAAGCAGAAGCCCCTCTTCTGCACCCATCTCATTACAGGAGTTTATGATTTTGGAAAGGATTCCTGTCTGGGACCAACCTGAATGTGGTCTTTCTACTCCACTGTTAAACCAGACTAATACAGTGGTGTAAATCACAGAGGATTTAAAATCTTCCAGCAGCCTTTTTCAAACCAGAGCCCATGTAAAAAAGTTCAGCTAGCCACTCTCCTTCATCTGAGGGGAAAGCTTGCCTTAGGCACAAACAAAGCTTCAAATTGATTTAATTTAAAATTTCAAACTTCTGTATGCTGCTCAGCTTCCGACTGCCATCTGCTTTTTCAGCCTGCCATGACAGAGAGCACATTTTTTAGTATGTTTGTTCAAGCAGGTCCATCAGTACAATATTAATTTTCAGAGTTTGGGAGTTCTGTATGCTTTTAAAAGCCGCCAGTTATAAATCAATATAAAACACCAATAAAAATACCATGTCTCATTCAGCCAGATTTCAAAATTGCATCTTCTCAGCCTGAAGCCCCCAGACTCTGTTGTGTTCTCAAACTGTTCCTTCTCTTTGTGCTGCACCAAACACAAAGGTCCCCTGTGATCTTAAACTGGGACCTTTTCCATCAGCCACGAGCCTCCAGCAAGCAGAACCCAAATGTATTTCGACCACATCAGGTGAAGGCACTCCTGCTCAGATATTCCAAGAGCAGAGCAGTGAAACAACCTTTCCAGTAGGAATTCAGTTTATCTCAAATCAAACCTGTCTTGACATCCCATTCCAGCCATTCCCAGGCCTTTCTCCCCCACCCGTTTTCTTTTATTTTAAAGCTTCCTTTATAAAATCAATTTTGCAAAGAACAAAGGGTGTCACTTGGGACCTCTCCACTGAGTTAATCTACTTTTCCAAACTGCTTAACTGATGTGCTGCATTGTGCCAAGGCAAGAATGAGCAGAGCTCCTCTTCCACTTGCAAATGCACTAAAATTAAGTTCTTCACTAGGCTTTGCACTTAAAATATGGATCCCTTGCATCCTTCCAGAACACCCTCCTTCCAACAAACACATTCCTAGAGACAGGCATATGTTACAAACATTCCGATGAAATGAACTTTGGAGGAAACTGCAGCTTGTGCCTGTCCCTGCTGAGAAGCCAGAATCATGCCAAGTCATGGCTAAAACTGGAAAACTCCATTAATAGATGGGATGTGAAGCAGCCCAGCCGTGGGTGGCTGTGATTTACTCGTGGGTGCACCCCTGAATTCACCCCAGGACATATCCAACCCTCCCCTCTGCCAAAACCACAGCAGTGCCTCGGACACTGGACTTCAAGTCCCAGTTTGCTTTGCTCAAGGAACTGCACAGCAATTAATAACTCCTTTAGATGAAAAATAAAACCCTGTCCACAGTGGTCACGTGTGAGTCCAGTGCTCTTCACAACTTCTTCAGCCCTACTGAAATTCCAATTTAAACAGCTGTATCTTCCACCTGAACTCTCCTCACACCCTCCAGCAGCGGGACACCAATGGGGGATTCACTCCCCGATCCCCCTCTGACCGACCCTATTTCTATTCAGCAGTGAACTAAAAACCCCAGCTCTGCTCTGACACTCACACAGCACTTCAAGGTCTCCCTGAGAGGCAACGCATAAATGTAAATTCTGTAATTATTTGAAAGCAGAGTCTCTTCCAACCTGAGTGAGATCTGATAGCATCTCTGCCTTATAAATAATGTAATGTGCTGGCAGGGTTTGCTTCTCTGTACGAGGCACAGAAGGCCCAGCTGGAGCACAAACAAGAATACAAGGAAAACACAGTTGACAAAAAATGTACTGGGAGACCCAGAAATATGTTCTTTGTACATCTCAGCATAGATGGACATCAGGGTTTTCTTCTGATTTGGGGCAACATCTGTGATGGGCGAAAACAGTGGCAATTTGGGAAAGATGAGAAAGCAGAGCTGAGCTGCACTGGAGACGTGAGCGTAGCAAATACCCCAAATATTTCAGTCAAATCTCTTTTGTAGTTCTACCTTCAAAGTCACTGATGGTAAAATAATAAAACGCTGTTGTCGAGATCCTCAAATCAAACAATCAAGGGGAAAAAATAATAAAAAACTCAGAGGTGTCTTACCAGCACCCCACCAGCAGAGGTGGCTTTTTCACTTGGGGGTTTGTAAAAGAACTGGGACACCTCACAGTGCTCCCACAAAGCCCCTGACCTCTTGATAACTGCCTGCATTTTCTGAGATAAAAGGCTGAGGGGAAGGATCTGGTTTGCTGTAAATAAACCAGAAAACTACTGGACCATCTGGAGCTTTTCTGTGCTTTCTGCTGGCTCGGCATTCTAAAGAGACTTGTTTCCAAATGATGACACAGTTTGGGGGATTTAAACCATAATCTTTAAAACACATATTTAAAAGGTATTAGCTAATTATTTAGGCTGTAACTGCTGCAAAACCAGCAAATAAACCAGAGTTCTTTGAACTGGCGGTTTTGGAGTTAGTGGGTGTTTGAAATGAGTTATAGGTAAGACCATTTGATTGACTTCTGTGGAGATGGACTGCAAATGAGAGGGGAAAAGGTGCCTGGTTCTTTGTGAAGGGAAAAAATCGATAGGGAACCACTCAAGGAGAGTTCACCCTGGAGGGAACAGCCCCGACGGCACAAGAGCAGCCAAATTTCACCCACCGTGGCAGGAACTGCTTATAAACCACTTACAACACATTTAAACTTTTCCATAGGCTGCCTGAATAGGAACACATTTTTTCCCAGAGAAATTATGACTTATCACAAATTTAATGCTTATGTACTACAAAAATTTCTCACTTCCTTCTGTGCCCGCAGCTTTATTCGCTTTGGTTATCTGCTGTGGGACTGTCAGCCATGCCTGCTGCTTTTTCACCAGCAGACCCACTTTTTTCCCTGATATGTTTCCCAAAAAACCATCTTAAAGACAATTTTTGAAAAAAAAAGGGATCTAAAGCTGAGTATCATTAATTTGGGGTCAGCACAGGAGGCCCAAATCAGCATCAATCAGTTGTATCCAAGCACATTCCCACTCACCAGGAATCCTGGGTGAGGCACCACGAGTCAGTGGGTTTATCTGTGTTTTGCCTCATTCCTGTAAATAACGTGGGTGATTCATTTTCCAAGTGTCCAGCACCCACATCTGAACCAGACAGCCCTGAGCATGTCTGTAAGGGTGATGCTTTTGATATTGTTGGGGTTCAGGGGGCCCCAAGTGAGGCAGGGTGAGAAATCCAACTTCCAGAAGATGTTCAGCTACTACACAGATTGACAGGGGATAAAAACCTGATAGGCAGCCATTTGTTACTATTAATGTTTAATTAAGAGCAGATGTTATTAGTTTTGCGTCAGAAAACCAACATGTCTTCTACGCATGGATGGAAATTCTGAGTTTGGTGATAAATAAACAATTCATAAATGAATGCAGCAGAGAGTTTCTAACAGGGAATGCTGTCTGGGAACCATGCTGTTCCTAAGGCCTGAACAAAACAACATGGGTCTGATTTCTCTTCCTTCTTCATCATCCTCTAACGTTCATGCTGGGAGAGATAGAAAGATGGATGCATCTGGGTTTGGCTTTTATACAAATCTCTAACCAATTATATATTGAAAAATACAACTCTCTCCTTTTCTTTCCTAGAAATCCATCAGATTCTGCAGCATTTACTGGATCTCCGGACTGCCCACAAATATAAAAAATCCTAGGCCAAATCTTCATTTACTTTTTTTATTATTCTACTTTTTTTCTTTTTTTTTTTAAATAATATTAACCTGCTCCATCTGAGTCCTTATTTTGAGCATTCCATTTCTCTTGGTCAAACAGACACTGGAATGGACTTTGCATTTAAGCCATGTACTTCAGAAAGAAGATATCACACAGCCAGCAAACCCATCATGTGTCCATTGTATTTTGGAACAGGGTTAGAACTGGGTAAAGCTCTTGTGAGAGGGATGAAAATATTCCTGAATGCATATAAAGGACTTTCAAAAAGCCAATAAATACAGCCATATTGTGGTCCCCTACAACAAAATGACATGGCTGGAAAATGATCTCAAGAAACAATTTTCATGCCAGTGTAAGTCTTATTAATGATGAAGAGTTCACTGTTAAAGGCAGCGAAGGGAAGGGAATGCACTGGCATTACATTTCAGTAACCAGGGACCCTCTGGAACTGGAACTTCAAAATAGGATTTCTTAAAAGCTTTTTCTTTCCTAAATTCCCTTTGCAGAAGCCTGCTTATTCTTTCATAATCACTTCAAAGCAATCCCCAGCCTTGCAATAAAGTAAATTCAAAGCAATTAGAGAGTAGATCTACACAGCAAGACCAAACAGTGCTTATAGAGGGTTTCTGTAAAGTGGTTCTGCATACATTTTCCTTGGAATGACATTATTTGTGTAAAGAAGTAGGGGGATATTTTACGAAGGAAAGAAAATACGAAATAAATTTATGACAGCAAATAGAAACGCTGCACCTCTGGAGTGTGATATTATATTGCAGTTTGCAAGCACAACCAATACAGCATCACCCTGCCACGTTCATGCATTTTCGAGAACAATAACAGAGAGAGGGGGGGAAAAAAAAGGAAAGAAAGGCGTCTCTGCAGCGTGCTACAATAAAAGCCACCACGTACCACAATAACAAGCTACATATGTTCAGGAATAAACAGACCAAGTTTGCATTTTCCTGCCCCGGCTCCCAGCGGCCCTGCTTTGCTGCTTTGCCAATTGACGTTCTCACAAGGCAACCCTGTGAAATGCAAAACTGCCTCTTGCCTTTCACCGCTGCTGCTGGTGCTAGGAGGGGAGCTGAGCTGTGCTGAACTGAGATGCAGGGGTATTTCATTGTGATGCAAATAAATGTAACAATTAAGAATATAATTTTGGAAGATGTCAGTGGCGTAATTACTCACATGGCTTCCAGCCAATTAAACAGTAGGTGAATTAGCCCATTTAATTGGGTTTGGAATTTCCGTGCAAGGTGTTTTACGCTTTGTATTCTGTCAACATTTTGCTGAGCTATACGTTAATAATTCTGATTGCTCTCGAGATAACATCTGGGTAAATTTGGTCTGGAGAACAAGAACCACTGCTTGAAAGGTTGCACACACCTGTGATCCCAGTTGTGCAAGCAGATTGACTCCAACAAAAGCTCCATTCAAGGAAGATGGAAGCCTTGATTGCTTGTAAGCCCATTAAACACTCTGAATGGCCATGAAGATGAAACAAGGAAGCGCTTTAGGACTCCAAAGTTGGAAGTCTTGGAGGAGAAATGGCAATAAAAGAACAACACAAAGTGATTATTGCCAGTATAAAAAGACAAACGTGGAACAGCAACCAAGCGTGGAAGAGGGAAAAAGGGGGGGAAAAAAAGTGTTGTATCTTTTGCTTGGAGACTGCTGTGATTCAGCTATCTCCTCTCTTAGGAGATGATCACAGAGCACAACAGTCCTCAGTAAAATGTGGAAACAGAGGCACTCATGGGTTAGTGGAGAAGTACATCACAACTACCCTAAGGAAGCACAGAACAGACACATGAACATTACAACTGGAGATTACAGTTAATGACAATAATGGCATACAAATGAACCATCCTTCACAGAGATTAGCTGGAGAACTAAAAAACCCCATTTTAAAAGGGGCTGATGAGAGCTAACACAGCAGCGAACATCTATTAACCACCGAAATGAGAGAGAGTGCGAAGTCCAGATGAGATGCTCTTTTTATGCCAGGAGCTGGTTCATTTTTACTTTCCCATTGTCAATCCCTAAAATGAAGAGGGTCCTTGGATTTGCTTAGCATCCCTCATTGAAATTCAGTCACTGTTCCTCAGCCCTGATTGAGTCATTTCATCTGCAGACTTCATTTTTGAGAATTCTAGGAATAAGTACCCGGCTCTGAGTTGAGAAACCTCCATGTGAGAGATCAGCCCAGTATCACTCCAGGCTGAAACAACGCAGTGGCAAGGAAGAGAAATACTGAATGGTTTTATTTTAGGTGTACAGCAGGACTGGAAGCCCAGGGATGCTCTCAGGGGAATTGCTGCATCGGAGCTGGATCGCTTTGGCCATCTTCAGACTCCTTCCAGGATTCCTAACATTCGAGAAGATAAATCAGTTCTGATAAATCAGATCTTCTCAGTCCATGGGTAATATTCTGCACAATCAGACACCCCTGTGTAGCTGAAGAGAAGGCAGAGGTTGGACTGTGCTGCCCAGCCCAGAACAGCCCTCAGGAGTTACACCTGTAAAATGCAAGTCTGGGATCTGGACCGCAGCCTTGGACTCCTCTACTTGTGTATTAAACACTTTATTCAAACAAGTTGTTCCATGCCTCCCATGCCTCATTCCTCCCATTTCAAATAACAGAATAAATCAGTGATTCGTATTTCAAAAGCATTATGAGATCTTTGCATGTAGCGTGCTCCATTGCATTATTGTTATTTATAATTAACAGCCGGGTTGCTCCACTATTAATAACACTTAGCAGCAGTGCTTTTCATCTTCAAACCACTTTCTGAGCACTAATTAACTTCAGACTTCAGTTGTTCAGAACATCTTGCTTGTTGTTCTGCTTCCCTCAATTCCCTGTGTTATAGGGGTAACAGGGAAAACCCTGTGAGCTTCAGGCAACTTCACACTGAGTATTTAACTTTGGAGGGTCGCTTCATAACTCCCACAGTGAGAATTGGTTCCACCTTGACAAGTTTACTCCGAAGTGTCTTTGTAAGACACTGGAGTGAACCCTCAATGCCCCTTTTAAAGGGAACTGTGCAAATTAAGCAAGGGACAGAGATTTCCATGAGTTTCCATGAGTTTCTCCTCTGCCTGAGCACTGCCCCTCTCTCCTTGCTGGGATGTGGAATTACCAGAGACTGCTGAGGGGTGCTTGGGAACCCCCCAAAACAGCTCAGCACTCGGTGCAATGGGAACGGAGACGAAAAATGCATTCTTTTCACTCTGCACTTTATCTCACCCAGAATTTCATTCCAGCAGCAACATCTCAGGGCAACTGGTCCCATTTTTTTTTCTTTGTTAGCCATTTCTCAGGTATACAAAATGTGGCACACAGCCCATTTTCAGTGAAGGATTTCTTACTCAGTAATATATTTTCTATCTTGGCATCTGCAGGACAAGGCAGCCCAGGACACCCCTCAATCCTTCAGGACGAGCTGGTCAGCAGGGAGCAACAGGACCCTGCTTTAGCTCCTCTCCTGCCAGGGGGGTCAGAGAATCCCACCCAATTTACCTGCTTTGGGTGTAATCAACATTTATCAGGGACATGCTGGCCCCCAGTGTCCTCAGAGCAAAGGATGCTCTCAACTTTGGAAAAGAAAAGTGAGAAAAAAGGGGTTGGAGAGGGGAAATGAATCTATAGGAATGTAATGGGGAAAAAAATCAACAAGAATAAATCAACAGTATCAAAGACATGTGGATCCTTACCAAATCATCCCTTTGGCTCATACAGCGTAGGATTTGGACCAGTTATTTATTGAAGGGATGCTGAATCATTTTAATTTACTTTCCTAACCATTCAGCATCAAACACAGATCAATGCAAACCCTATTTATTAGGTCCAACTTTAAAAACTGCCACCTCCCTACAAGTTCTTTTTGCATCCCTCCCATCCTTCCTTTGTATGTGTTCTACCAAGAATCCAGGAAAAGCAAAGGACAACCACCAGCTGCAGTGAGAGCTTCCCCTACAGATGTTCCCGAGGCCTCTGGAGTGGACACTGTGCACGCTGCCTTTTCTGCACATTTTCACCACAAAATGGGGATTGGCATCCCCATTTCCACATATTTGTGAAGGGAATGCATTAGGTCACTCTGAGGTACGGCTGCAGTTCATGGAGTTTTATCCCACCCATCATACTAAAAGCACACTTATTTATTCCAGGGTTTCCATTTTTTTTTTTTAATGAAAAATCTATAATAGCAAAAACCCCCAATCAGTGAAACCATCCACATTTTTACATGATCATAAGAGGGCACTTCAAGGGGTACACTAATTATGCCTTCTCGGCATATATTTGGCCCTGGAGGTAACAATAACATAAATTCTTCATTGTGCTCTAATTTAACATCCAAAGATTAGCATATTCCACACCTTTTATAAATCACAGAGTTTCCTGCACACTCTGCATTTAAAATCCAGAAGTGGAATGTATCTATTGTTGACTCGAAACAAGAAAAATCTGTTTGCAAACTGACAGGGGTCTCTCACCCAGAGCACTGGATTGATGTCCAGTGGAATGAATGTCCATTGTGGGCCCTTCCAAGCTTTCCCATTCTGTGATTCTGTGAAACAAATCACGTAACCAGCTGCTGGAGTAACAGCCAAACACCCAGACTAGTGCACCATATAATTCAATTGATTGCCCTGAGAAACAATAATATAGTTATAATACTTCTACTGGCTTGATCCCCAGGGGAGCAAATTTACTCCGGTCTCCCTAACTGGTTGATAACATATTTAAATGCCAGTCAGTCACTAATCCGTTGCTGCTCCATCCTCTGAGAGCTGCTTTATTGAACACTGTAATTGCCTGGATGTTGTTTTTCATTTCTGTAGCTGTTGCTGTTAATTAAATATTTCATAGAAAGCTCTCTCTGACATTTCTTACTGCATTCTTGAATATCTGATAAGATATATAGGCTGAATATTTGTACCTGCTGCTCTCTGCTGATACTCTTGTCCTAGATTCAAACCCCCAAAACACTAAAGAAATGACACACTTTTAGTGAAATTAGGACTCACACTGTTAAAGGGCTGAGGGGAGCAGAATGAAATAGAGGCATATGCCGTGTCTGTTGGATCACAGATGTCAGCTAAAGCATGATCTACATCTGGACTGCAGGATTTACCTTCCTTCTCCCTGGAAACACAGCGGATGTGGGCACTGCATCAGCGGCAGGATTGATTTTCTGGAGTCAAAACTTAGCGGCAAATGTCAGACTGGGCCATTCTTAAAACAAAAAAAATCGTGGAGGAAGGTAAGGCTCAGAATTAGTTGACTTTATGTGCGCCATGATACGAGAGAAAGGCAGCATGAAGAGGCATTCTGGCAGCTCCTGGGGATGCCAGGTGGGGTTCCCTATTAACTGGGGGGACAGATCCAGCTGTGGACATGAAATGCCCACTGGAACAAGAGAACCAACAGGTTAAGGCTGAGTTGGGGATCTCAAAACACCCAGAAATTCTCCAATGCCGTGAGGTACAGTGCTGTTGTTTTCACACTGTACTGTAATGGCCACTGACTCCTAAATTAACAAGACTGTTAATGAAAAGAATGAAAAGAAATGCTCGGAATTGACTTGTCCAAAGGGGTCTGACAAGGAAGCCTGGAGCAGTAACAAAATGTATGGGGTTTGCTTGGCAAGGGTTTGGTAGTGGAGGGGCTACACAAGAGGGTTCTGTGAGATGCTGCCAGAAGTTTCCCTCATGTCCAAGAGAGGCAATTCCAGCAGGCTCCAGGATGGACCAACCACTGGCCATGGATGAGTCCGTCAGCGACGGTGGGAGTGCATCTGGAATAACGTTGTAAAGAAGGGGGAATGTTGCTGTGCAAGAGCAATTGCAGCTGAGGAGTGAGAACGTGAGAGAAGCAGCCCTGCAGACCCCAGGTCCGTGGGGAAGGAGGGGCATGAGATTCCCCTGCAGCCCATGGGGAAGATCATGGAGAGGCAAGATGGAACCCAGCAGCACATGGAGGTCCATGGTGGAGTTGAGATCCACCTGCAGCTCATAGGGAACCCCACATCAGAGCAGGGAGATGCCCAAAGGAGGCTGTGACCCCATGGGGCAGGAGAGATGTGGTCCCATGGAGAGAGGAGCCCACGCTGGAGCAGTTTTGCTGGCAGGACTTGTGACCCTGAGGGGACCCACACTGGAGCAGCCCGATCCTGAAGGACTGCAGCCCCAGGGAAGGACCCACGCTGGAGAAGTTCACAGAGGACTGCGCCCCATGGGAGGGACCCCACACTGGAGCACGGAAGCATGTGAGGAGTCTCCCACCTGAGGAGGAAGGACATATTTCCAGGCCAGGCGTTTACACAGTGTGTATCCACAGGAAGTGTGTGTATGCACACACACACACCTGCTGATCTTAAATATCTGGATTAGTTAAGCATTTAACTAACACAATTTTAAATTGCAGTTCAGATGTTCTAAATGTTTAAACAATCAGGATGAAATCCCAGCACTACTGAAGTGTTTGACAAAGCCTCTATTAAGTTCAGGGGAGTGCAACATTTTATTGGCTTTTCCATTCTTAATTCTTTAATTCCACCAGTATGATTAGTGAGCCATCCCATTCAGAAACTAAGATGCTGCATGGACAATCTAAGGAACAGTCCCTCAGGAGCTGTTTATTACCAGCTCCTGGATGTCCTCTTAGCAAATGGAAAACATTGGTATATGCCAAAAGTCCCAGAACACAGGATGCTGGGATGCCAACAGCTCCACGCAGACAATGTAAGGATGGTACGTTGTAGGAAATTCATGTAAGGAATAAAGTTGTTTCTGGGACATTATTTCGGAAAACCCTGTATGTAAGTCGTTCACCAGCCCATCTGCTGAAACCTTGCTCTGTAAATTGACTTTGTTTCGAGCCTGGTATGTGGATCTACTGCTCCAGGGCCTTCCCATGGTCTAGCTGCACTGGTATTCCTGCAGATGATTAATTTTCCAAGAAGCCTCCTAGATGCCACTTCCACAGCATCTCTCTTTCTTTAACATGGTCTGGTTCACAATTATTCCCCTTTCAAAACAAAACTGTACAACCCTCTTCATCCCACTGTCCTGGACCATGAGATTTCAGAAGCTGGTGGCTCACTCCTCATGGAAAATGGGCAAGAACTCCAGCACGTGAGCACACAGAAGCCAGGAAGTGTCCGGGCACTGGGACACTGAGCTTTTTCCCTGAAAACTGAAACCAAGCTGAATTTGAATTTGAGTTTTGCTTTTACTGCAGGTTAAAAGCTTGCCCAAAGCCGCTTCTGCTCAGCTGACAAGAGGTCACTTGATCATTAGAGCGAGCTCAAGCCATCTTTGAGCATTTTGGAAAACTCTCAGCTGTCTCTTGCTCTATATTTGTCAATAAGGGGACCAGGGAAACAGGTGATGCTTCCCACCACTCTTCTACCCATAGCACAATATTTCATTGTAGGTCCTATCAGAATGGCATTTTATCTCTTTGCTTAGTGACACCATCTTTTATGAAACCTAATATAAAATATGGGTTTCCCTTTGCCCCTACCTTGCAAGCTCCTCAACTTCCAGTTATTTATTATTTTAATTTATGCACTGCTCCGTGCCTGTCCTCTGCTCTAATTTATACCACATGCTCTCTGCTGTGTAATTCTGTTAGCTGGAGATACCTGCAAATGAAATAACCCATAGGAAATAAATCTGCACCGCATGCCCTGAAGAGCTCTTGCTTCCTCTGCTCTAAGTAGCCAGTACCCACTCCCCTGGAGAGACCACAGGACCAAAATTCACCTTGGTACTGTGTCTTAAAGTCTTCTTTCACTTGCAAGGAAAATTCCACTCCTGCAAATCTGCAGAGGAACTGCCCATGGGAAGCAGCTTGTTTCCCTAAGAGGATCCATGGGGACAAACATCAGAGCAACAATCAGAGACCTGGCTTCCTTCCGCGTGTGGGAAATGAGCAGAGGAGGGGAATGTGGCTGGGAAGCACTTTCTGTGCTTTGTTTGAGCTTTGTCTCAGCTCAGGAGTGCCTTTAGGAGGGGGTGTGACTTTACATCAAGAGAGGGTGACAGGAAAGGGAAGGCAGTGCCCATGCTGCTGCTTCCACCTCGGCACACAGCATCCCTGCAGCTCTCTGGGGGGACGAGCAACGCACAACTGCATCCACTATGGCTCAGGTTTGGGGTATTTGTCAAACTGTAGGTTTCCATCAGCTCCTGCTGGCAGCCCCTTATTTCTGCCTAGTTAAGGAAGGATTCAGTGGAGCATTTCTTCAAAAAGAAACGTTCTCCTTTCCTGCACCGCAGGTGACAATGCCCCGGGGTCTCCCAATGCTGCACCAGATGACTTGGAGGCTTTCCAACAGTCAGGAATCCTTCTGGAGAGACCCTTCTGAGTTCCCTGCCCGAGTTCAACCTGCCATGTTCCTAATACTATTAAGACTCTCAGTTCCCTGCCAGAGTGACAGCATGAGACAAGTGGGACTTGGCAATGATATCGGAGGATGCGGGGTGGCAAAATCAGGGAGCGTACGACCAAAGTATCAGGGTCCTTTGCATCCAAAGGAGCAGCATTTCCATTTCCCAGTGACCACTGCAGAGCATACTGACAGCTCCCAACTGCCAGATAAGAGCAGATTTGTTACAGACCTCTGGGCCAAGAATTAAGGGGAGATATATTCTGCTCTTTCTATTTAAAAAGTAAGTGATCACACAGACAAGCAAGCAGAAAATTCAGTGGAAAGAACACACGCACTCACGTATCAAGGGAGAAGGTATTTACAAGCTCACAAGAGTAATATTCAAAGATTCTTAAACTACAGATTTCTTTCTGTAAAATAAAAAAAAACAACAACAATGAAGACAAAGAATTTAACCATATTTTGGGGCTGGCAAGTATTCTTAAGCCTTATGAAAGCTTTCTGGGCTGGATCTGCAAGACTAAATTACATGGTGATTTTAAAGCCAGATTAATTGTTTCAAGCAATCTTCCTTGCCAGCCCCAAAATCTGAAACGCAACTAGAGATGGACCAGAATATTTCCAAATTTCTACTGAACATATGAAACTGTTTCAACACACCAAACAGCTCGTGATCTAAACCAGTAAAGATTCTCAGATTAATATTTCAAACTTTTAAACATGAAATGAATTTCCAAGGTTCCTTTGAGTAAATACTAAAAATCTTTCCTGCAGCATTTTCATTTTGGTAAGAAATGAGAATATGTTTCCTTTAGGATTAAATAAAAATTATTTTAAAATAAATGACAGAATAATTGTACAACTGATTGAGGTATTGAACCTGGATGAAGAAATTCGTCACCAACCAGGTTAAAAGTGGGGTTTTTTCTCAATTCTTCCAATGACTGGAATACTTCAGGAAGGGGACAGAGGGTGTTTCTTCCCTGTCCCAACCTGGCACCTGAACACGGGTGTCCAGAAGCCACTGAGTGGCACGTGTTTGTGCATTAACCTCAGTGGCTGAGTGGCCAGTTTTCTACAAATACTCAAATCTGGTAATTATCATCATAACGACTCAGTATTGTCCTTGATTTGTGTTTTAATCTCCGTAATTAAAGTGTCTAGCTGCCACAGCAACAGCCGCTATAGAAGCATGTCTGCTGTGTAATCATAATATTAATTAAAACCACAAAGTGGCTACACAATAAGGAAAGCACTATATGGGATAGGAGACTAGAGGCTTTAAAAAAATGCTTTGGAGAACCTTTCACTCCAGTGTGCCTCAGCCAAGGAGCAGATGCTGTCCTGCTACCAGCTGCGAGGCCATCCCAGAGTTTGGAGGGGCTCGTTCCAGCTCCCCGTGGATGTGTTTGCATCCCAAATAATCAGCAGACTGGCCCCTTGTGGACACTTTCAGCAAAGGAAGGAAAACCCAGACAATGCCTAAAATTAGTAAATCCTCTTGCCCTGAGAGAGGGAGCCCTTTCAGAGATTAAGGCGTTTCTGTTGCCCATGATAAATGTTGTCTGCCAGGAGGCACCTCCTCTAGGACCCAGCACCTTCCTCAAAAATCCTACAAAACTGCAATGAGCCTGATTATTACCAAAGCAAAAAAGGAGCATATTCCCCTAACTCCAAGATGCCTTTCTCACTCCAGCTCTCTACCACACAGCGACATCCCCTATTCCTTTCAGGACCTCCAGCACCCTGAGGAACGGGCTCTCTCTGTCCTACCAGAACTGTCAAAATAAGGGGACATTCCCTTGCCCAACCCAGCTGATGGGGTGCACGGATGTGAACGTTAGGGTGTGTGCACACAAACTGGGCTGTAATCCCAAGGGCGTCTCTTCCCCCACTCTTCCCCCACTCTGTCCCTCTCATGAAATAACCCAAACCCATTAAAAGAGAAATCAAGGCCGAGACCCCCTCCAAAAGAAACGCTGAGAATACTGTGGGAGCTGGGAAGCAGGTGAGTACAGGGGGAAGGTTCAATAAAGCCTCTTTTATTTTCTAATCAGCAGCAACTACAGGGGAGAAACCAGCTGTGAACTTGTCAGATGTGCTGATGATACACAACGATGGGGGACAGTCAATACAGGGCCAAGCAACAAGGGAACTTCAAAGGGAAACCACATTTGCCGTGTAATTGGAGTGAAACATGGCAAAGAAAAGGGAAAAGGGAAGGATGCCTGCTGAGGAGACCTGGGGCTTTGGGGAGGGGGTTGTTTGGTTTTGTTTCAAGCAGTAAAAGGGAAGGTATCAAGTTGTGGCATATTAATTCCTGCCTCGATCAGATCTGGTGTTCAAGGCCATCTCTGACCCAGTGGTTTGTCCCTCTACGGCAAAATTTACTGCAAAGATTCAGCCTGAACATATGTAACCTATATAATGGTCATCTCTTTGACAGGAGCTGTAGTTTGTAACACAGCTGGATGCTCGTGTTGATTTTCGTTTTCCACAGTTGCCAGAAACAGAGGGAAATGACACTGAATCTTTGTATGACTTGGAAAGAGCTGGGCAAACACAAAGGAAATGTGGGAGTGACAACAGGTTTTATCAAACTTATTGAGCTTGTTTAACATGAAAATAAAACTGATGCTGCCCAGAGCTGGACACGTGCATTTCAGATAAACACCTACACCCCTGGGAGAAAGGGAGCTGGCAGGGTCACTGGGGGTCTGTTCTCTAAGGCTGGAAAACCACAGGCAGAAGACTTGAACCAGGGCCCAGGAACTCGAGGTGGGTCCATGACACTGTGGTAAAGCAACTCATGGAAATCCATCAGAGCTGGCAGGATGAGAAACGAGGTGCTGCTGCTGGGACAGATCAGCTGGCACGAGAGGAGATTGCACCTGTCGTCTGCTAGTGCCAAAAGCAGTGTTATCCCTTTTGAATCAAATCATCTCAGGAGGAATTCCAGCACGAAAGTTATCTTATGAGGAACTCAAAGTGCCCTTTACACATCCTGTTCATTTTCAAACCCTGTTTCTATGGCACAGAAGTCATGGAATTCAAGGCAGCACCTGATTCTCTTCTGCCAGTCAGTAGGTAACTCAACATTTTCTCTTGACTGTTTTTCTTACCACAATCCCCAGGTTTTAGCGCTGCTGTTTCTTCTGGTTGACCCCAAGCCACAGCCCCAGATCTTCAGTGCTGCAATTCTTTAATTTGGTGCATCAATCCCTTGGAAATCCCCACTTTGCACAGTATGTTTCTGCTAGCGCTGGGCACTCCTAAGTTTTGGGAAGGGGCTTACTGTTCTTTCAGGTTTTAATTAACAAAATGGCAGTGGTGGTGGTTGGCACCTCAGCTTACAAGTGCAGGAAGGTTCATTGTCACCCCTGACCCTTCCCATGGATGAGCAATACTCTGTAGCTCAGCAGAGTGTGAGGAGCAGAAGGATTGGCACGCATCCTGATCAAGACAAACTCCAGAAATAGTATTTGCTCACAAGGAGGAACCAAAATAGATCCCCAACTGGATCCAGACCTGCCTAAGACAGCTCAATCAAAACCAAAGTAGGTTTTATATGAAATCTGCAGTTGTATCCACAGTTTTCCTCTCCACACACAATTGCATTTATCACTCTACCATACACGTGCACAAAAAACACCACCACTCACTCTCCTTGCTCTTTCCTCTCCTTTGACCTTTCCTCTGGCTTCTCTTCTCAGCAACCTTTTTCTAGCCAAGGAGCACATAAGCTGTACACTGCACTTGCTAAAAGTGGTTTTATTTTGTCAGCAGATAAAAAATATCTCTTTTTCTGGTGGCTGTTTGGAGCAGTCTGCTAACCTTTGAGTGACCTGGGCTTCCCACAGAAAGCAGAAGACCTAAGAGATCAACAGGAAGAGGAGACAAGGAAGCCTCTTGTCAGTAGCTAAAGAAAGATGGAGGGTCCTAAAGAGAAACTGGATTTGACACTGAAAACTGTGAACAAGACAGACATGGTCCACAAAAAACAGCATGACATCTGCAACCTGGAAGTGCAGTAGCCCTTTGGTCCTGAGAGGAAAGACTTTGGGGAAAGAAAACCATAATTATGGTCGCTGTCACCTCCTAGAAGCCAGAAAAAACACCAAGACTGCGTTCAGCACTGCACATCACGGGTGCATCTGTCAAGCTGGATCATCTCCAGTCCCGTTTTCCATCTGGATTCAGGCTGGTGACTAGTCAGGGAAGCTACCTGGGAAGCACAGACCATGCCCAAACCTTTCAGCAAGAGCTTGCACTGCCCAGCAGCGCGTCCTCCTCGTGGCTCACGCAGAGGCTCTGTCCCTCTCCGAGGACAGCTGACAGCAGGGACAGGTTTGCACTGCTCAAAGCTGGGGTACAGGCTCAAGAAGGACAAGCTACTCCATGAAAGTAATTGCACTGCAGCAGGAGAACGTGAAAATTATTGGCACGAAGCAGATCTGAATTTACTCTGGGGTAGAAATTAAAGATGTCACTGTGACTGAGCGTAGGTTGCTGTTGCTGCTCTCTGTCATTCAAGTTTCACATGCAGCTTTTTCAACAAGCCATCTACTCATCTCTGAGTAGTTTACTACTCTTTCCACACATTTGTTTCTGGAAGCACAGGCCTGAGTCTCCAGGCCAGGTTTCAGTGTTCCTGCCGTGGGGCTGCAATCCCGTCCATTTGCACTGACAATTTAATCACCTTGCACTGATTTGTCATAAGTGATCACTGACTGCTGCTAACGATGCTCTCATTGATTGCTCTGAATGGAACAATTGACAGTGACTGAAGGTCAGGCTGACACGGCCAAGATGAAACATCAGTAGAACCATACAGGGGTTTTTTTCCATACATGTACTATAAATTATTTTGAAGGTGATTCATATGAGCTTACAATGGAGTCTAAGAGCATAATTGTCTTTCATTACTATGCAAATTATGCAAAAAAATCACCTAAGATCTAGTCCTATTGATGATATACTGCTTTATCTTCTTTCTCCTCTGACAATTCACATCTGCAGCCTACAAAAGTCATATTATTATCTATACCATTATTAACTTCATTTACTTTTCAAGGTGGTAGTTGTGGCTTTTTCTTAGAGCAGCTATTTTGACACACAATACTTAGAAACTGTGGAATTCGAAGCCAAAAGACAACAATTACTTCAACTGTCTTCACACACTTCCAAGGCAGTGTTTAAACTTTCCAAGTCTGATGGATAACTAATATAATTACACTAAACTTGGAAAGAAAGCAGATGGCATAAACCAGGCAAATGAGATATGTACCAGAAATAGTTATCAGCTGAAAGAATAATGCAGCAGAGTGGTTTTTTAAAGATGCTTTCTGAAATAGATTCACTATCATATATTATTTTCTACTTTAGAGCTCACAACTGAGCATGTTCAGCACCTACTGAATTACCCAAGAAGAAATCTTGCATTTTACAGCTCTCCTCACAACTACAGTAATGATTATTTTCTTTAGGAAACATACAGACATTTTAAGAATCAATATTTCAGATTACTTACCCAGCAGCAAATCACAGCGTGCCCTTTGCATAAGTCACTTGCGAAAATAAAGTTGTCACAACTGTCCATTAAAACAGACAATGCTCCACGTTAATCTTTCCTGGGGTAACATTCTCTGACCATGTGCAGCTGCAGAACTCAAATAATGTGATTTACTAAAGATCACGCTCAAAAAAGGCCCTGGGGAGTAGAGCAAAAATCAGAAGGAGGCACAAAACCAAAACCCCCTTTTATCCAAAATGTATCCCTCCTTTTCCAACAAAGAAAGACAGGAGCTAGAATCTTAAGTAAAATGAAATTTAAATCTCATATATGTTCAGAAAAAAGTGCATTTTGAGAGCACAGCTGAAATTATGTCAAAAGGGAATTCTTCCTATGAGGACTTATTCTGACATGCTAAAACAAGCAATTCCAAAGACTCACTTCCAACCCAGAGCTCTCTGCTTTCATCCCTTAAGTCTTGCTGCACAAAGAGTGTCGTGGGACTGAGGAACTGCTGACCCTCGATGAGCACCGAGTGAACAGTGAAATGCCTGAAGGGAAAATTCCATCTGTGAGAGCAAACAGCGAGTCACAGCCACAGCCAGGAGCCAAGGTCCCCAGGCAGAGTCCCCAGCTCCACCCCAGCACAGCAGGTGACACTGGCTGCAGCAGCTCCGTCAGCCATGGCCACCACATTGGCACTCAGGACAACCAAAATACCACCAGACTCTGACAGATACTCTCCAGATAGGAGAGTGCTCCATTCTTCATTCTGTTCATTGTAAGCAGCTGTGGGAGATCCCCCAGTGCTGCTGGTTGGATTCTGCCCTGCTACTGCCCCATTCAGTAAAAACCCTTAAATATTACTGCCCCAGGAACCTGCTTTTGGCAAAACCCAGCACAACGTTTGTGCCTTCTGCTCATCTTCAGAACACACTGGACATTTGAAGGAACACACACATCCAAGTGGCACATGAGCTATTGTGATTTTGCCCTTAGTGGAAAGACATTTGTTTGTCTATTAATAGTTATTAGTAGCATCTCAACTGTTGGGTGTTTTCAAAAAGTTTGTTTCCTATCAAGTGTCCTAAGTTTTATTTCACTCAAGTCTGACCTGCTGAAGCAAAAAAACCTTCCTTCAATTAAGAGCTTTGCCATGGTAAGGACCACTGGTTTCAGTGCTGAATTATTTAAAGCTGAGAAACTGCAGCTCAGGCACGTTTTACAGAGCTTTGGAAATTATAAAAGAGGTAGAAAACACACTTAGCCCAAAACACTGCTCTTAAAGATTTTTACTAACACCAAAAGCCACCAGTTGTGCTATCAGCTGAGGAAGGCAACCTTTCCCACTAAAATATCACCCAGCACCCACAAATTTTCTTGTTAACCGTTTTTTTCCGTGATATTTTAATGTGCTCATGCATGGCTGTTGATTGTCTCAGCCTTGCTGGGATTGCTGGAGGGGGAGCTGCTGACATCTGATACCAAGGACAATTTCTGGAGCAAGGAAGATTGTTTTTTTCCCCCCCCGAGGCCCTACATTACTTCCAGGAACAAGTTGGGTCTGCAGGCTGAAAAGGCAGCCAATTCTGCTGATTTGGGACAGCACAGGAGGGTAACTTTCATGTTCTTTCAGCTCCCCAGGGTTAGTTCCCTGCTCAGGAACAAATACACACGTGATTCGCCCTTGTTCAGCGACTCCTCTGACTCCAGGAGACTGTTGTAATATTATTTATGCTTCTTAGCCATCAAAGCTTTTTTTTTTAATCCACCTTAGGTGTGACATCTTGGGGCCAGGTGAATAGTGGGGGTGGAAAAAAACAACCACGGATGCACTCTGCAGCTGGGCTTATCTTCTGCAATTCAGGCCTGATTTGAGTGTGCAGTGGGATGGAATGAGCTCCTTCAGCATCTCAAAGATCAAGGGCTGGGTAAATCCCAAATGCGAATGTGACCACTCTGAATAGGGCTGGCTGCCTCCCTGCACACTGAGCACAGCCACAGCTTCATCTGAACTCTGCTCACATCATCTCCACCCACACTTAGCTTTAATTTGCTTTTTTTGCCACAGGTAGAAAGTTGGCTCTCGCATGCATTTGCTGAGCAAGTCACAGACATTAAAAAAAGGGACCTGATTTCAACTCTGTCCATTATGCAAATGCAATTAAGGTACGTTATCTTAATTTGGTTTAAAACCTTTAAAACACCTTGAGCAACCAGCCTAATTATACTTTCTTCATCATGTCTCAAGTTCCAAACACTCCTTGCTTTAGTGTAAAAAGAACAAGACTAACAAACAAGCAGAAAACCTTCTCATAAATATTTCTCAGATAAACAGTAATAATCTTTCACGCTTATTTTGCCCATTTAGTCCAAGGAAATCTCTACAATTTGTGGAGCCAAGATCATTTTACCTACCTCTGGGATGGAATGTCACAACAGTTTAATCACACAGCAACACCACGCAACATTTGAGGATCAGGCACCAAGAACAATACTAACTCTAATTGAAATTACGGGGGGAATTAAGGCATCCAGAATATAATTACTCATACTGGATTTTGGCCAGTGCAAACTGGAGCACGAGCCAGGACACAAAGTCCAGCCACCTCCTTCCTACCAGAAGTGCCATGAACACGAGTGGCAAGATCCCAGAGTGTAGCATCCTATAAAATATGGCCTTTCTAGAGAGAAAATAGCCACTGAACCAGCTCCAATATTAATGTGGGTCTAATGCTGAATTAAAAAAAAAAAAAAAGAAAAATCCTGCATCATCCACTCACACAAACAACATTCTCAAAAAATACAAGCTAAGTAGTGATTTGGCAAACTTCAGTGTGTTTAAGCACTACACACCAAGCATTACACCAAACTCTAGATGGAGTCTAATGAACCTCTTCAATCAAACTTCCCTGGACCTCAAGAACATCAACATGGCTCTTTATGGTGGGAATAAATCTGTTCTAGTGAGTTCCAGTGGCTCTCCAGCCTTGTAGAGAGACGTGCAAGAGGGAAAGCAGAGCAAAACCCCAGTTTTAAAATCATATGATTTTTATGGACTCAGAGGATCCCAGGAACACGTGGCACTTGTTTAGAAGCAGAGCCAGTTTCTCTTCTCTCTCCTCGTCTGGACAGGTACCACCACCTCTGTCACCAGTCCCCACTGTGGGTACATGGATGTTCTCCAAATAACTCCTTTCCCAATGTGTTTTTTGATGGATCACAGCACTCCCTCGTTAAAACAGCCCTTTATTTCAGGGCAGATTCCCCATGGGTGTGTGTGGAGAAGCTGCTGGAGCTGCACAGTTGGGAGCCAGAGGAAAGTCCCACCTTTGGCTCTTCCAGCACAAGTTACTGTAATCCCTGCAGCAGCACCTGCCTGCTGTGGTTTTAAGCGGCCAGCTCTAAACCAGGAATGTGATTTTATCACAGAGATAATGTTTGTCTACTTTCGTAGATGTCCTTGGGATCTAAATCTAAAATGAGTGCTAAGCATTATTGTTATTAAAGCAACAAAACACGTCCTAGGAGCAGATACAAAGGAGGAATTCTCAAAGCACGGAAAAGCATTAAAATAAGGTCACATTCCTTAAAATCCCACGGGATCTGAAATACAGATGCTGTGAGTAGCTAGCAACTAATTAGTTCCAAGCAAGTAATACATGGTGCAGTGCTAACACAGATCCACAAACGTGGCCTCATGTACACAGGCAGGGTTTGATTGTGTTTTTAAATATTTCATCTTGCAGGCCAATTATCATAGGGGAACTGATACGTAAAATTGCCAAATTTTCAATTATGCTCTGCTTTCTTCAACTCATTTCCATTTTGACCATGAAACTCTGTGTCACCCTAAAACAATTCATCAGTTACAGTAAAATGAAATCCCGCGATGGAGGGGGGATTGAATGTAAGAATAAAATCCCTGGCCAAATTGTTTGCTCTGAAGGATTAAAAAAGTATATGTATAAAGTACTTCTAATAAAATAACAGAAGAGCAGGCAATTTCTGCCAATTTATCTGTATCTTCACAGGACCACAGTGGGGTTATCTGATCCCACCTCCCTGCTCAAGCAGCATCATCCCAGAGCACATGGCACAGGATTTTGTCCAGACTGCTCTGGAGTATCTCCTGTGAGGGGGACTCCCCACCCTCCCTGGACAATCTGCTCCAGTGCTCGGTCACTGCGCAACAGAGAAGTTCTTCCTCATGTTCACGTGGAGCTTCCTGTGCATCCATTTCTGCCCGTTCCTCTTGTCCTATTGCTCAGCACCACGAAGCAGAGCCTGGTCCATCCTCTTGGCACCCTCCCTTCAGATACTGACAGACACTGATAAGGTCTCCTCCCTCATTCCACTTTCCTCCATGTGAAAATATAACCTGAATGTAGGTGGGAGAAAGCCCAGCAGAGCCTGGGAAGTGCTGGTCCTGCACAGCCTTGGCTGATGATGCTGGGATCCCTTTGGTTCAGGGATTCTGTGACCCAGCTCCTGCCATGAGCTGACCTGTGCACCACAAGAGCCCTTCCCAGCAGGATTCACTGGCTTGGCTTCCACTGGCAAGGAAAACTCTGCCATTTGGTTATCTGGCAGGCAAGACACCTTTAGAAACTGCAGACAGCAGCCACGCTAAAACCCTGCTGTTTCAAAAGAGGTGAAACACAACGGTGTGAGCAGAACCACCGAGGTTATTCCTGAGGCCCTGCTGGTGCCAAAGGGCAGCTGGGCTTCTCCTCCCCAGCCAGCATTCCCAACTGCACGACAGTTCTTCCTTCCCCCCTAAGCCCTCTCATTCCCTCTCCCCCTCCTCTGTGCCTACCCTTCTCACATCTCTTCTTTCATGCCTCTTTAGCCACCACTCTGCTATGGCTGAGACAACTTCCATTGTCTTGTGTCCTTCCCCAGTGGGCTTGTTATCTTCTTCCCATCCTCCTCCTCGAGCCTTGCTGTGTTCAGCTGGCCTTCCACTGGGAATCTGCACTTTGCACCCAGAAAAGGTGGATAACATTTACAAAGGGATATAAATAACTCCTGTGCTAAAGTTTTATTGATTTTCAATAGGATTTTGGAACCCTGTGGTTTTGTCTCCTTGTAATTTTTTTTTTGTCTCCTCTTCTTTTAATCCCTACATCATCAGTTTTTAATGCTACTGGTTTAGTTAAAGAGGAATAACATCCCTAGCATGGGATCAGCTATACGTACACTTGTACTGACACAGTGCATTTCCAGACAGGTTTTTTCCCAGAGATTTTTTTTTAGAGAGGGTAAGATGTAGGCTGTGAGTATAAATCCCATATAGGCCAAGTTATGGATCTGATCTGTAGTGGAAGCTGCCATAACAAAGAGGGTGAAAGGAACCTGACCAATAAAGAACCATTACATCCCATTACTGAAGCACTACATGCTATCACTGAATATAGGAGAAAATTAGGGTTTTTCCTCCCAAAACTATGCAAAAATACTACTTCGTCAGGGTTGGAAATGGATATATTGTTTACTGTTAACTGTAAATGTTTGTGGAAAAAAATTGCTTAAATTTTTTGTTAAAAACTCTATGTGCCAGTCATGATTTTCTATTTTTGTATTATTCTACACCAAAAAAGATTAAATCCCTCAATAAAGCTACTGACAAGTGAATTGTCAGAATCAAGTGTGTTTCTTTAAAAGCACACAAAAAACCCTTTACTTGTAACACAGGCGGAGCTCCTGCTTTCTCCTCCCTTAAACATTTCCTCAGAGCTCTCAACAATCTTCAGCCCTCGAAAAAGGGGGTCATTCTCCCCACAATTAGAAATCTTGCCTGGCTTTTCTTTATCCTTACTCTGCTCTTCATCTTCCCTTCCCCAGGAAACTGTGACCACCACAGGTGTCCAAGACAAACCCCACACTGTACCCAGAGAAGAAAAGATGTGAGTTCTGTAGAGCTTCACCTGAGATTGAAACCTGCCCCTGAATTTTCCCAGCCCTCAACTCCTGCAGCACTGATAACACAGCAGTGAACCCGGGTGGAAAGAACACAAGAAAGAGAAAAAAAAATCTTTTTTGCAATTTAGAAAATTACAGGATCTTTTTTTCTTTTTCATGTGTGGATTTTTTTAAGAGAACTGGAATTGTTCAAGCATAATGGAAAGTGACCTCTTTCAGGTGTATAATTTTCTGAAAAACCCTTAAAACAATAGGCTTTTCTCTTCTTCACAAAAGGTACTTATCCCATAATTGGCATGCAGGCATGGAATCAGTATTTGCCAGCAGTAGAAGTTTTCTCAAATAAATTCAGTGTGTCAGGTGCAACCACGAATCTGTGGGATGATTATTATTTATCTGTTTAGTGCTGACAGAGACTGGGCCCAGTACCTGCACAGAAACAGCCTCAAAAAGGAAAAATTCTCGTTTAGAGGGGGGCCAAAACCAGGAATTGAAATTTCCAACATTCCCTCCTCCTAGGGCTGCCTTAGATATTTATTTATTCTCGTCTGTGAATATGCAACTCTTTGCTTCAGTTTCTTATTTATTTATAATAAGAAACTGCTAATATTTAACACACATGTAAGAGCAGAGAGGTTTGAGCTGTAATGCATCATTGTGACCTTCAGCTGCAAGGAACTATAGAAAAACAACAAATTGACATTCTTTGCTGTACCCTCCTGCTTTCTGCTCCTGTTTAGCCTGTGCTCACGTGCTTTATACAGAATTAAAGTTTATTCATACAAAGGAGCCCATAATGGAGAAAATCAAAGCTTCACTTAATAAAACTTACTTTGATGTCACTACGTTTTCCTTCCATTAACCTTTCAGCTGCCATGGATGTTCTGCCTATATGCATTCATTTGTCCAGCAAAGTGGAAAATTGCTGGCAGGAGAACATCAAAAAAGAAACCATCAGATGAGATAAAAAGAGAAGATTTATGGAGACCCGCTTCATAGCTCCATGCACTGGAGCACTATGAAGTGAAAACTTTGCAAATCAGAGTGTTAAGTTATGGCCTTCAACTTCCATGCCAGCAAAAGCCATCATACCTGTAGAGTTAAAATTCTTGGAAACAAAAGTTGGCAGAACATGCCCAGGATCAGAGGTGACCCCATGAGGCACAGCACACTTCAGACAGAGCTGACACAGAGCTGGCTTTTGGTTCTGCTGCCTGTTACAGAGTCAGAGGTGGGAAAAATAAAAATCAAGGAGACACAAAACGATGACAAGACTATGATGGTTTTCTCGGGATTTAGAGCAGGATCCAGCTTTGCCCAACGGCATTTGCTTTACTCTTAAGGCCCTGCCCAGCCTCTGCAGCCCTCATTCCTGGGTGCTGGAGTGCTTTTCCCCGTGGGACATCTCAGCTCCACCTCGGTCAATGGGAATTTCAGTGTCAGCTCCGTGCCCAGCCCTGCACCCGGAGAGCCACAACCAGACACACTTGTTCACTAACACAACCCAACAAACCAAAGTTCTACCTGCACCCTCAGCTCTGCCTCAGTGAATCAGGGTGATGCACCTGCAAACACTGGCTGCAGCTCCATTTTTTCCTAGGGGAGATGGAGCGCTCGTCGACGCTCTTGGCTTTGCAGGCTTATTGCCTGCCCTGCTCAGCGGGCTGCCCTTTAACATGCTCCATCTGGCAGATTGGTGCTGACACCCTTCCCCCTCCGTGCTGGTAGGCTTGTGACGGCAGGCTTTGGGACGCCCTTCCTCCCACCACTTGCCTCGAGCCAGCAGAAGAGCAGCCTGCTACTCCCTATTAATTTTCCAGTAGGGAAAAACATCTTGGGGCTCCCTTCCGAGCGCATTCGGCTGCTCATAAGCTGCTCCCGCCTCACACGAAAATTAACTGTGCCTCTGTAAGGTTTTTCAAAGAAGCTTCAACACTGTTTTTTTCTCTGGGTGCCTCAGGTCTGCTCACACCCCAATCTACCCTCCCAATTCTTTCCAGGCACTGCACAGGAGACAGTCTACAATGGGTGGGGATGGGGACATGAAATCAATGAAATCAACCCATTTCATCTGCTATGTCTGCATCCCTACCAGTCCATCCTTCTGCTTGGAAAGGAATTTTTTCTCCTTTCCAACTGTTCTCTAGATTAAAAATAGGTTTCCTTCCTGAATATGCCACATCCATCTCCCATTTTTCCTTCTTAGTGTCTCTCCAGGGTTTTCATGTTAGAGCTCACTGGCTCCATTTGCTTGTTTCCCATTAAGCAGGCTGTGCTGCATCATTCACCATCTGAACATTCTGTGATCCTTCTCTAACAGGGAATTGTTTTGCTTCCCGTTTTAGTGAAGAGACACCAAATCAAACCAGGTTTTACTGGACAAAAGCACAATGAAGGACTCAACGAGGAGCTCACATATTGCAGCCCAAACCCTCCCGAGCAACTCTTGCATTCACCAGAACCACTTGAACAAAGCGAAGGTGGGTGTGGAAAGACATCAAAACAGGCAACAAAAAGTCAACACAAATCTCTGGGACACAAAATGGAGTGAAGGGCAACAACCACAGTGTGAGTTTCAGACTCCTCACCTGGCAATTTCTCAAAATTACAAGGGGGAATAATTGGAGGTTTCCTTCAATTCTTTCTTCAGCCATAATAAAAAGCTTTGGGAAACAGTCAAGAGCTGTGAGAGAGTAGAAATAAAAGATGGTGTAAGGCCAGTGTTCACCTTAGAGTGAATCAAAGTGCAGCAGCCCCACAGAATCTCTCTGTTCACTATAACCAAGTCATCATTGGTAATTTATAAGGGCAACATGTTTGCTACTGAAAGCAGGGAAGATTTGAAGGACTGGCTGCTCGATATTGGAACACAGCTGTTTCTGATATGAACTGCCCTAGCGGTAACTAATGAAATAAAAATAAAGCCTTCACCTTCAGCCTGTCAGAGCCAGCCCTGACCTTAATTTGCCACAGAGATCTTTGATGAGTATGAAAGTGTTTCCATCCAATATCTTAGAAGGACAGCACGCTGCCTAATGAGCTGGAGGTCTCAAACCCACAGGCACCACGGTAATTACAAAGGGGTATTTAATTATCTAACCCTGGCATCTAAAGGATTAACAAACCTTGATAATGAAAGGAAAGCAGAGAGGAAAGAAGAAATCATTGTCTAATCCACAAAATGCTGGGAAAATCACTATAGAGACAGATTTCATATATGGTATTTCTAAAAGCTTACTGTGTACTAAAATGCCAGATGTTCACACATTATGGTTGTTATTACTGTTAACAGCATTAATTGGGAGAGAGAGGAAGTTAATCCAATTTAATTCAGGAAACTAAGTAAAGAAATATGAGAAAACAAATGGAAGTCTGTAACAAAGACAAATACCCAACACTTTGGCAACCTGGACATTTCCTACACCGCTGGCACAGTCACTCCAGAAATGGCCAAACAGGAGGAATGTCCCTCTCTAGGAACTATTCCATTTACATTTGTTCACCAGATAGAACAGCAAAATAGATAAAATAAAACCATTCTTGATGTTCAGGGCCCTGCCTGGCCCTTCTCTGGCAATGACAGAGCTCTGTTCACACCTCAGCCCTGCTTCACTTGTGTTATTTATTTCCTTTGCAGAGAAACTTTTGCCTTCTCCATGGCAGAAAACCACTGGTTATTTGAATTTCAGCGCTCTGTCAAAAATAAAAGGCACCATTACATGTCTCCTTGCAAATGTATGCAAATGCATGAGTATAACAAAGCAATTTACATCTGCCCAAAGCCTCAAAGTGAGTGTATTTGCTTTGATCAAAGCTTAAAATGGGATTTATCTGTAGGGCATAAAAACAATGTTTGCCTTAAAGAAAACAGCAGTGGCTTTAGATCGCTGCAATGAGGCTGTTCTGTTCATTGTGGCATTGATGTTTGTAATGCTGCTAAGGTTGTGTGAGCATTTCCCTATAATCCTCTGCATCCAGAAGCTTACAGCTTGCCAGTGAAACGTCTCTCCAACTTACACTTAGCGTGTAAGACATTAATCTATCTGCTAGCCTTTTATTTCCTCACCAAATTATTTTTTAAAAGCCCCAAACCCATGTATTCCTTCATAAACTGTATTTTATTATTAACATTCACTGCGATATTTGCAAGAAGCAAGCTGAATTATGTCAAGATGTTTTAAACCAAGGCCAAAAAAAAGCTGTTTCAGCTGGAAAACATTTGTCTAAAAACAAAGGCCAGTAAATGTATAATGTACAAAGAAGGTGCTTGTGATGTATTATTTGGTTCACTAAACAGTTGCCCTCAAAAAAAAGAAAAGCAGCATTGCAAATATTAAGTAGCCCATGGAATTCTTCCTTCGAATTCTGTCAATAGAAAGATATGTATTTATGGTAAGTGCATATTTCAAAGGAATACAGAGCTTGGTGATGATTCGATAACTGGCATGGAGATTCCTAAAGGAATTTCCTCATCTCACAATAGGGAATCCTTCTGCAATGTCCAAACAATTGAAAAAACATGCAATATCCATGAGTTCATCTGACTGACAAAAGCCCAGGCACACCTCTCAGAAGAGGTGTTTCAGCTGACGGATACTTTGGAAACATGGACTATTCTGCTCCAGGGAGTTCTGCAAGTCAGCTGGGAGGACAGTCCAGTTTTTAGACAAAGTTGTGCAAGTTAGGCCATTAAAGAACTTTTCAGCCTGTTACTGAAGGCAAAGGAAAGAATGTTTCCAGGTGAAAGCTGTTATCTGAACTTGCTGAGAGCAGCTCTAAAGCCAAGTGGGGAAGAAAACCTCACATTTAATGATCTTATGCTATATATTATCCAGCTGCAGAGAGGAACAGAAGACTCTCAGGATAAGAGGCATTCAGTGTTCGCTGTTCCTTTTTGTCTTCAGCACTGGAAGTTTATTCCATTCACTGGAAGCATCACAACACAAGGGCTGATGTTCCTCACTGGGATGGCACCCAGGTAAACAAACCCCCTGCCCACCAGCATTTAGAACCCAAGGGCAGAATTTCATCCCATCGGTGTGAATCCGTTCATTAGCATTTCCAGCATCATTCTGCATGTTAAGGATGTTACTCTGAACAAGGAGTTTCAGCTACTGCTTACTTAACTCCACACAAGTGTTTCCCAGGCAGACAGGAGAAGACTGCTCCCAGGGAGGAAACAGGCACTGCATATTCATAAGTATCTCGACACACAATTAATTGCTGAGTGATGAAAAAGTAGCAGTGAATAGAGAAGATTTCTGCTTCAACTCTGAAGGAAACCCACACAAAGTGCACACAGTGTGTGTTACATCACCAACAAGTGTCCTTGGCTTCACACCTGCCACAGACTCATCACTGCATCAGAAAGCCAAAAGCTTTAGTTGCTTAATAAAAAACAGAGATAGCGTGTCCTTCTTCATTTACAACTACCACAACCACTCTAGATCTTGAAATAACTCATAATAAGCAGAGATAAGTGTTGGAGTTTCTCCTTTTGATGCTGCCTCAAAGCAGAGGCAAAGTGCACAGTAATGGACTGCAACATTATCCCATCTCTTCCCACCCCGGCCCTCAAGTCACAGCTATAACCCAGCAAAGACGAGTCTGCTGATGCCTTTGACACTACCATTTTCACTTTCTCAGTTTTGAAGCTTCTCATCATTAAATTAAGTGTACTCAGTAATTGTTGCAAAATGACTGCCAGCCACAGGGCCAGGGGAAAAGCACTCCAGTTTTGTGAGGACCCTATAAAGCTATTTAATTGGCATCTGATTAGGCCAGGCGATTTTCTGTTGGATCAAAAACTACATCCCAATATGGGAAATCACAGCACCTCTCCTTCCAGTCATTTCTGGCCCATGGACCAGCTTGCTCAGGCTTCCATAGTTAGTTTTCCTGCAAAATTTAACAATCTACACAAATACACTGCCCAGTGATAGTTTCTTGATGTTCAGTTTCCAAATTTCCAAGTCCTTTGTTATACTTAGGATCCAGATTTAATCATATAGCTAGAAAATGTATTTGTATTGAATTTATATTGCTCTAAATTGATGCATACAAGGAAAGATGTTAGCATCATGATTTAGTACTTTTTAACCTTGAAGGTATGCCATATAATAGGTATTGATTTTATCTTTTTTTATTACATAGAAAAAATAATAAAAAATGTCTGCTGGTGAACTGTTATACGACAGAATAAATGGTTAGCAGTGTATGTTATAAAACAGCACAGTGACACCACGTATGTTTGCTTTAAAAGCTTATTATAAAAATCAATGGTGATATACATCTTGGTTAGGCTCATTTTTTCTAATTAAAGAGACAGTGTCAAAAAGAGGTTTTCAGTGGTTCAATCTGCAATTCTTATTTCTCTTCATCATCTGTAATATTTTCTCTGACTGAGGAGGCCTTGAAGATACTCTATAAAATTTTGCTCATTTTCACTCGAAAATAATTCTGCATGTGGCACGGAGGTTAATGTTGTTCTTTTATGTATGATCATCATAACGTGCGATGCTTCAGATTAAATCATCTGGTTTTCCTAAGCGGACTCTAAGGAGGAAATTCTGATCGCCTTTAAGTCAAAGAAAAATTTCCATCCACCCCAGCAGAGCCAGATTTTGCACCCTGAAGGTACGAAAGCTGCTTCTCTCTCCTCCAAGAATGCAAGGAGAAACCAAGGGGAATAACTCAGTGGAAAGGAACATAAAAGAAAACTGGCAGGATCTCTCCAAAGGGAACCCTCCCAGCAAAAGAGAAGAGAGAAATACCTTGGGAGAAATGCATTTCCACCTCCTCTGAAAGTGCATGGAGTCACAATACAGATTTATTTTTTACCTTCAGTGATTAAGGTCCTGTTCAGGGCTTTAGAAGCAGCTCTGGCACTCGAACATGGTTCAGCTCAAACTCATAAATACCCCTGTGGTGCAGCTGTATCTGTGGCTACTTTACTCGGTGTTCACAGCATTTCTAGGATCCAGCTTTTCCAGACAGGGCTCATTTATATCCCTGTCAGTACTTTACACGCACATAACTTTTCTAAAAATCCCTTCCTGTACCTTAAATATCCTTGAAACATTTTTGTTGCTAGTTGCCCCTTTTAAGCTGATTGGTCTTCCATCAAAATGAAATATATCAAAACTATTTTGTTATTCACCCAGAAAATTCCCTTTCAGACACAATCATCTTTCTTTCCTGAATTCCACCTAATTTGTTAACCAGTTTCTATTATTGAACTACCTGTAGATAAATGCTATATTCCAGAGCAGAAAAAGGCTCTTTGTAGAGGGAATATTACATCTCTGACTGCCAGACAAAGCATCACTGACATTCCTTGAATCTATTTTAAATTGCAAGCTTGCACACTCGTAATGCTCCAGTCATTAAAGATCTGATTACAGTTCATGGACCCTCAGCTAATGTGGGGGTGTTGCTCAAATAAGGGGGTACACAGGAGCTACAGCCACAACGCCATGTGGGAAGGTTCACACTGGTTCCTTCTCCTTTTTAATTTGTTGCTATTCAAGCCACAAAATGCAGAGAACAGAACCCCCTCTTACCAGTAAGTCCATTTCTGCATCAAGACAGGGCTGCTTTGTGGTCAGACCCCTCACCAGCTCTGTAGCTCCTTTAGATTCCTCTCAGCTTCTGACGAGGAAAGTGGTTCCTGATCAAGGGAACCAGAGAGAAAAGCCCAATGCAGTTCTCAGTCACCTCACACTGCCTTTGCCCTCCTGGGACCTCGGCATCAAGCAAGAAAGGCAGAGCTTAAGAAGGCCTCCTTTTTCATCTAGTTTCAATTTTCCTGTCTCCCCATGCTCTTCAGGGAGCAGCCTGACAACACAGATAACTGGAGTGACCTATGCAGACCTCTCAGAAATATCTGGATCTTTGGAGAGACGCAAATGGGGAAAAAGAAAGTGTGTCCTCACTTGTCTTCAGATGCCTTTTATGAGAACTTGAACCACAGACCACGTGGCATTTTGTGTTCCTGCCATTTAACTACTCTCAGCTTACCATATGGATTCCACTCAGGAAGCTTTCACAGTAGTCTCTTGCTAAATCGTATTGCACACACATATTAATACCCTTTTGAGAGCATAATAATGACTTTATGAAGGCAATAAGTTACCAGACATAATTTTAAAATATGAGGTCTGACTATGGCAGTATTTTATCTTTTTTTCAACAAAAATCTGTGGTGGGATACACAGAAGCATCCTACAAAAAACATAAAGGTATTTGCTTTCAGGCATACAAGAAATCTGTCTTTTTATCCTTGGCTGAGCCTCAACTACTTGATTTAACCTTTGCTATCACTGTGTCAGCCCACATCCCACTTCCCCTTACTCCATCTCCTAAATCTGAGTGCTCTTCGAGGCAAAATTCACAAGTGCCGAGGGGTTGGAGAGTCTTGGGAAGTGCTGCCATCAGGACTGCAAGCCATGTTTCAGCACGTACTTTGTACGTTCTGAGAGCTCACTTCCTCCTCCCGCTCTTAAATCTTCGTTGAGAAAAGATTGTGGCTGGGAATGATGAAGTGTGTGAACTGAGGGGGTTGTAGTGTCCTTAAAAGAAGGAAGAGAAAAAAATGGCACGGCATTCTTTGCAGTGGTTATCAACAACAGCCATCCTTTGTGCTCGAGCACTCGCGGAAGCATAAAGTAACTGCAATACATCCCATCTCTATTGATTCAGAAAAGAGAGGTAATTGATTCACCCTCAGGATTTCCTTTAAAAGACACTGCGTAAGAATTATCTCTCCTATATCATATCACAAAACACACTAAGCAAAGCTACTTGAGATTTGTATACTGTCATCCATCACTGCAATCCCCCAGCTCTTTTCAAGCATAATTGAGAGCAGACAACTGTATTTTTGGGGTCGTTGCAGGGTCTCTCTCCGTGTTTCAGGGTAGAACCCTCCACTTGTAGTATTTGGGAAATGGTTGGCTTGAAGTGAAGGAGGGTTTGTTATTTTGCTGATTGAATTGGAGGCTTAAAAAGACACAACAAGCTGATCAAAGTAGACACTGAAGACTAAAAAACATCAGTCCCTTTGCCCCACTGCCCCCATCGTGGTTTCTATTTGCATAATTTTCTTAATTTCAGGACATTAAAACTTGCCCGAGGACTGAGGTATGTGCTCTGTAGGTATGGAGCCCTGGGTCACACAAAGACTGCTACCCAGCAAACACAGATCTGATGCCACCCTGACAATTTATACAAAGGGCTCGATTTTTCACCCTCCTGAATTCTCCTTTTCTATGGATTTGCATATTTTTAACACGTCTTGGCATATAAGCCATAAATGTTGGCCTTATTTCTGAAATGCTGTCGTTTCTCCCCTGCTATATACAACAAAACATCAACCCCATGACAGGGGTGCCTCACTTCCAGCCACTGGCACTTGGAGCTACTTCTAAAACCTACCAGATACTTGGACACAAAACTCCCTGATAACATTTGAAAATGTGACCTGATGGAGTGAAACTTCATCTGATGGTCAAAGAATCGGATAAATGGACAGAGAATATGGAGAAAGCTGTGGCTCCAGTCTACAGGGACAAAGAATATGGAGAAAACTGGGGTTCCAGTCTATAGGCTCCAAAAAAATCTGTTAGATATTTCACTGAATGGCAGTAGCAGTAATAAACAGCAAGAACCAAAGCCAGCAGCCCAGATTTAAATGTCTTTCCACAGCAAAAATGTACAACTCCAAGCTATTCTGTGCAGGACAGCAACTGATAGCCAAGAAACTGCCTCCTGTAATTAACATGCTGCTTTTCTAGATGAGCCTCTTCGCTGCAGTATTTTTACTTTGAATTCCTGACAAGTTAAAAAAAGGAGAATGGGCTGAGTGCTCAGACTGGCAGATTGCCTAAACGTACTTACAATCATTAACTGATCTCATGTTGTCTCCTGCTGCCACCTTCCCACAGGGGAGCAGATGTCCCAAAACAAACGGTGCTGCTGGAGGGGGAACGTCAAAGTTGGGTGAGATGCAAAGGGCAGCTCAGAGCCACCATTTCTCAGGGGACTAAAGCCTGACCGAGCACCTCTTTTGGAAAATATGATGGTGCCCCAACCAGAGAGAGAGGAACTGTAGAGGTGTGCATGCCACAGTCCATTAGATGCGGGTGCATAAACAAAGGGAAATACACTGAAAAATCCACATTCTCCGTGGTGCCAAGCAAGAGGACAAGAGGAACAGGCAGAAACTGGCACACAGGAAGCTCCACGTGAACGTGAGGAAGAACTTCTTTCCTGTGCAGTGATCAAGCACTGGAACAGGCCGTCCATGGAGGGTGTGGAGTCTCCCTCACTGGAGATATTCCAGAACTGTGTGGATGCAATCCTGTGCTCTGGGATGAGCCTGCTGGAGCAGGGAGGTGGGACCAGGTGACCCCACTGTGGTCCCTCACAACCTGACCCACTCTGTGACAATATTCCAGACTTGCCTCCAGATGTAGCTCCAGCCAAGTGATGAGTGAGGAATATCTAAAGTACATCAGCTGCTTTTGTCCCTGCAAATTCCCTGAGAACAATTCATAGCTGTCTTGACTTTATCACAGCAGACACTGAATATCACTTGAAATCAGCCATTAAATACCTTCTGTGGGTACTGCCCTAGTCTGTGACAAGTTTTCAAGTGTTTGATTGTGTAAGACCCCAAAGTGGATCTGGTAAGACAGAAGTCACACAGTGTATCTGTTCCTTGACTGGAAAAGACAAGCTCAGAGTCAGGTTTCCAGGGTGAACAACCACAAATACCCATCCCAAATGCTCCTTCTGGGAACGTTTTTCAATCCTCCCACCTCAGTGCTAACTGCAGCCAGAAAACCCACTGGCTAGTACATTTATAGATAATAAATGCAAAAGGAAAATAAACAACTAAAGCTGATTTACTGTCATATCTAAAAGAACATTTGTGCAAGATTACACAGTCCTGGGAACCAAACCAAGCCCAGGCAGAGTGGCTGCCTTTGGAAAACATACCTATGGCTGATTCCAGCTGCTAAGCAGGGACACAGGGACTTTAACCTCTTCCAGGCACCAGCACAGGAATGATGCATAGCTAAAGAGCTTATCCAGTTCCAGGCTTGGGTGTGTGTGAGAAATCAGTGAAAAAAAAAAGGTGATTATCCTAAATTTGTTCTCCTCAAAACACATACGCAGCAAATTCCTCCTGTCCCTTTGGACCCTGCAAGAAAGTAGGAGAAAAATCCATTTTTTGTAGAGCACTGGAACTCCTGCAAACCCTCATTAAAGGCCACAGAGAAACCATACATTTTAATGCCTGCAATGTGCTGATGCATTCCTCTTTATTACCTGGGAATAATAAAGCCATTGTGTACATTACCTGCATGCAGGCCATCCCTGGCACGCTCCAGGCACACCTCTTGGTAGGTGGGGATGAAATATCCGGGGGGAAAATAAGACTTTTAAATCCACACGGAAATGCTGGCTGGAGATTGCCAGCAATTTATATAATTCATCCTCCTGCCTTATAGATGATGCATATCATTAATGAGCAACACCCAAAACTCCTCCTGATAGCTACAAAAGGCATGGGAACAGGCCCTAAATTTGCTAGTACAAATATAAATCTGCCTTTGGTTGAGCTCAACCATACATCAGCCAATGCACAGCCTAAAGCTTGGCTCTCAGACAACATTTTCAGGCTAATCCAGGAGACAGGAGAGTCCAGGCACCAAAAGATCCTCACTGCAGAGAGCACCATAAGGCTTCATAACTCACCTGGATCCATGCAGGTGAGAGTGGTGAGGGAGATACTGAGCCTGTCCAATCATACTGGAAACAACATTCTGCTTGGATGAGCCAAAATTTCGTCAAAATTTAAAAAAAAAAGGTTCATTCTGGCGTTTTGATGTGTACAAATGTTAAAGGTGGATGCACACTCATGGAGAGGGGTGTTAGGAGCAGTGGAATTCCCTGCATGCACAGGGTTCTCCCACTGTGCTCCAGTTACCCTGTGGGTACAACACAGTTTTAAGGGCAAATTTGCACCTTTGAACAAAGCGACCAGGATAAACACACCCTGCCTGGCAAACCACCACATCTGAAAAGGAACAATTTGTACCTCTCATTGCAAAGAAGATGAACAAAAAACTGTATGGGTTTTATTTTGTTTGAAAACAAAACGCCTTTCTAGAATTGCTATGCCATACTCGTGTTTTTGCACAGCTATTTTTTAATCCTCCCTCACTGAAACTTAAACTCCAATAGACAAACTATTAATTGCTTATCTTAAGCTCCTCAAATGGCTTCATGGTCCTGCCCTGCGCACAAAGCTGTGTGAGGGCCCATCCCAAGTTCTTCCAAACATCAGAGATCCCCATGTTTCCAGCTGCAATGCAAAAAAAAAATGCACAGTCCACAGTAATTTTTAAGAGAATGCATTTTGAATTCCATAAATAATTCATAGGAAACATACCCTTGGCTTGCTACCTTCTGGGAGAGCTGTGTTTGATACACACACACACATTAAGGCTGCAGGGTCTAAGCCTGTCCCCAAGGCAGCAGCCTGGGATGGATAATCAGCTCCATGGACAGAGATGAAAATTCCCAAGTACTTTCCTCCTAACATTAATGAGAATTATATAACAAAGGTCTCACTCTAAACCAGCCTCCCGAAGATGGTTGGTCATCATCAAACCAGAGCAGATACATGCCAGGAGGAAGCAAGGCAAGAAAAACTTTAGAGAAGGCATTTTGTCAAAAAATGGCAAGTCATTCCCAGGACTGAGTGAAACACAGGAATCCCTTACTCTGAATTATTTCACCTCTACTCTGAATTATTTCACCTCCCAATGGAGCTGATGAAGAAAAGCAGAATCTGAACGCTCTGGAAGATTTTTCTACTGCCAAATGGAATGTAAAATCAGTGACTTTGGAGTAATTTAGTCAGGTTTGAGATGCCATGGCCAGGAGCTCTCCAACTGTTCGACAAAACAGAGATTAGTTCTCAGAGCTTTTTACCTCATTTTTTTCCCCTCTTTGCAATATTCCACTGCGTGTTGGGACATCTGGTCCCACTGTGGGAAGGTGATGGAGTCTCCTCGCATGAGGTGAGGTGGATCAGGAAAGCTGCCAGCAACAAGGTCTGCTCTCCATCGTGGCTGTGTCAGGGAGGTGCAGGATGTGGAGTTCCACGTGTCCCCCCCCTCCAGAATGCGTTAGGTATGAAAAATGTCTGTGTGCCACCTACTGCTCTGTGCAATTAATCACTGGCTAAAAAAAAACAGGGCCCTGGTTACTCTCCAAAGGACACAAACGTGTGGCTGTTTAACTCCTCTGGACAAACAGGTCCCTTGGTTGAGAGTGGCCTTCCCATTTGGAGCCAGGTACAAATAAACACACAAAGTACAGGGTGATCTGCCACCCAGAAAGTCACATCGAGCTTAAATGACAACCACTCCTCTTAAGGAGACAACACCTCTGCTCAGGGGCTTCAGTTCTGATTCCCTGGTTAATTCTCGTTTAAATAAACAAAGGAAACCAGAGTCAGATCCAAAATTTCAGACTGATCTCCCCCTGATTCTTGAGTATGACATCTTGAACTGTTGAAATGGAACATCAGAACTAATCATGATTGAGTCCAAAATACAGAAACCTTCATCATGGATGGAAAATTTCCCACTCCAAGTCACACCCTCACCTAACCATACCCAAAGTTCATTATTTGGTCCCAGAGCTCTGGATTGCATCCAAGCCTTAAATTACCACCAGTTTGATCGCAAAAACAAATGCTGTCTATTTGGCTACTAATTAGTCAACAACGATGAACGGAAAAGAAAATAAAGGAAAACTTCTCTTCCCTGACAAGCTGTCAGAAGGATATGAAGAGCACAAATAACAAGTAGCTCCTCCAGAGCACGAGACAACACGACAGCTCGCTCAGAGCATGATTCATCCCGTCTCGCAAAGGAGCAACCTATGAGGAGACAAGTATCGCTCTGCCAAGGAAACAAGAGGCATGGGAGAGTCCAAAAATCTTCATAGTCACAGCAGATCAGCTCATGGAGAGATGGTGAGAGAAGATGGGGAAAAAAAAGCCCAGTTTGCAGCAACAGTTGCTGTCCAACACTGCAGCTGTCACCAGCAGGACAAGGGGATTAACAGACGGCGTTTAGAGCTGGGAGAGAATGCTGGGATTTAAGCAGTCATTTTGTGAACAGCAACAGAAAAAGTAAAAGGAATTACATTCCCCACTAAGTCCCCTGTGGGTGAGTTGAGTTCATAAATTCCCTAAACCTCTTCAGCGCCCACTCCTGTGACATCTCCACTCCATACACAAAGGGCACGGGGCGTATCATGCTCACTAAAACCAGGCTGGAAGAAGCCATCCTTCTGCCTACACAGCTCTGCAGGTGAGCAGGAAGAGAAGGAACCCTGCTGGCATCTCTTCTCCTCTCCATTCTGAGGCACCACGTCCCATCACAGCTCACAGTGAGCAGGACATGTCACAGCACTTCATGTGGCACAGGCGAGGGAGGAGATGAGAAAAAGAACAAAAATCAATGGGCACACGGCAGCAACCATGACAGTGGGCAGAGGAAGCCTAAGCAGTCCAGAGGGTCCCAGAAAGCACAGATTACAGTGTTTTGCTCATGTTAGTGGACATTGTGTCCTGCCCTGAGCTCCTCAGCAAGGACCCAAAATGCCACAGCATCCCAGGGACACCGGCTGCATCCCTCCCGGATCTCATCTGTGACACAACCAGTCCCCTGCACCAGAGTCTGACAAAACGCAAAAGGATACACCAAAAAAAACCACAATTCCAGAGAAGTGAATTCCAGGCACATTGCAAGGAGGCGTTTGGGGACTTGGCAGCAGAACAAGCCTGACTCAAGGTCCTGTGATAAAAGTGAAACGAGCTCACATCTCATCACTGTACATGCAGTTTATGAACTGACATATTATTTTACATGGTACACTCACTCCATCCCGGATGAACACAGAGCAAATAAACCCTTGAAGGATTCCTGTGAACTGTACAAGTACTGGAATCAGACATCAGCAAGACACCAGCCTTCAGAAATGCAGATTGGGACTCACACACATCTACATCGACTAAAACCCACAGCATTTAAAGGAAGCCACCACATACACACCTGCCACGTAGGCACACACAGCCTGCCACAAAATGATTACATTGGTTTGGGATCCAGCAGGATGGGGACCAAACTCAGACTTTCCAGCTCCCTTGGCAAACTCCCAGGCTGCTTAACAGGAGGTGACCGAGGGCTGAAGGGAAGCCCCTGAAGCTTTTAGAAAAAATTGACTGTATTTTATATGATAGGAAGCAGTTTCATCTATTACCATACTGCAAAATACATTTCGTTTAAAAAGCTCAAATCCTTTCTTATCTTCTGGAAATGGAAGACAAAGGCCTTTGTTAATCCAGCTGTTAAAACACTCTATAGATGCCAATTAGGCAGCAGCAGGAAGAATACAGATGAGACAATCTATATCCCAGGTAATGATCTTTCGCTGCGGTCAGGATGGAAAACAAACACCTTCTGGGAAGTCATCTGTTGACAGACATTCAGAAGTTACTGCTGACATTCAATTTGAGAAATATTCAAGGAATTTCCAATAGGAATCATCGAGCCCTGTTCCTTATCTGACCACCTTATGTCAATATTATTTTAATTTATATGACATACTTTGTAGTAAACTCTATTCTGAAAGCAAACCTGATGTAACACGGAACATTCTGCCTTTGGGAGAACAGCGGGAATGATCTCTTACCAAAACATCATTTTTATATGACATTTCATAAGCAGCCAAATGCACAGCTAGAAAACTAGGGCCTCTGAATTTCCATCATTTTGGAGAACTTCAGTAGAGACTGGTTTGAAGTTAATATAATATTGACTTTCCAGCACTGATGATTGAACTGTTGGGATATAATAAACGATCCACTGGTAATATTTCACGTCTCCTCTGTACACTTAATTTTTAAAGATACCCACAGTGATAGGATATGTGGTTGCAGAAGCAGGGACTGGGACTCATGAGGCTTTTGCTACATTTCTGATTGCAGCCTTTAATCTTTGGGCCAAGCATTGCAACAGGAACTTTTTCCTGTTCATATCAAAACTAAAGCCTGTATGTCATTATGCCTTACAGCAGCTTGATTTCTTAACACTGGTATTCCCCATTTGACTTACAAAGATACCTTGAGCTAGACATATTTTATTCTTAAAAATCAAAACCTGGTTCACACCTGTCACTGATCTCAGGTGTGTGGGCCCAGCTGCATTACTTATCTGTGCAAATCCTTACGTGTTTGGTGAATAACAAGTATTTTGCATTTCTGTATTATCCTGAGGAGGCTTTTCCTTCTGAGATGCTGTTTCTGGCAAATTAATAATTCAGGGATGTTTTTGTGGTGGTTCTTTCACCTTTATTTATTGCCCTGACTGCAAGAAACAAAATTTCCCTTTGGAGAACGAAGACTAAGAACATTTCCTTTAGAACAGCTGCCTCAAAAAAAAAAAAAAAGGGGGGGGAGGGTTTCAAGTTCCACTGTAAATTTTCCATCTTAAGTTACCTTTAGCTCTGCTGGTAATATGACTGCACTATTCAGAGTTTATATTTTAAAAAGTAATAATAGTAGAAAATGTCAGGATCACAGGTAAATAAGGTTTTACAAAATATCACACAAGTGCAATAAAGACCTACTACTTCTTATTGCATATTTACTTTTATTTATGTGCTTTCACAGCTTCAAAGAGGCAAGGAGTTGCTGCACAGCAACTCTGGGAAAGTTCATGATACTGGCAGCAAAGGTACCTCCTTATGCCTTCCAAGCTCTGCTCAAGATCAGCACTGCCAGTAAATTAAATTGCTTTAATAAAGTGAACTTTTACCCCAAAAGAAGTGGAAGAGTTTCTGTGAAGTCTTTCAGGGAGATCACTGGAATTCAAGGTTATATCCTGAAGTTACCTCAAATAACTCGCTCCAAGAGCCAGTATAAAACTTTAAGGAGCATAAAAAAAAGAAACGTCCTCATAGTGCTAAAGAAACTCCACGTGACATGAAGGTGGAAACGCTGGGATGGGTGATTTGTAACATTTTTATACCAGTGTTTGTCACTACACCCTACTTGAAACAGCCCATTCTGGCAACACTGCTGCTACCACAGCTCTGCTGAATTCTTAGTGTCAACAGTGACTCCAGATACAATTTTTTTTAATATCTAATAAAATATGTGAGTGTGATATGTGAAGGTGCAAGGGGCTGGACAGAAAACAATGCCCTGAGCAACAGAAGAGGTTTGTAAGGTTTAATGCAGGGCCCTGCTAAGCTGCCGTGACCTGAAACGGCCCATGGCAATGGGCTAGAAAGTGTGTCACTCCACTGGGCCACTTCTGTTTTTAGGCCTCTTCTGAGACTGCTGATGAGCAATTAATGAGCAATTAACTCCCCTTTTTGGAAGATTTGAGGGGTGGAACAGCCTTGCAGGGGGAGCAGGAGGGAGCCCAGCACACCCTGCCTCCAGCTCCGAGCAGCCTCAGGCCAGAGGCTGAGTTTGACCTGGATACACAGAACATAAAAGTTCCTCTCACACACAAACACCTTCACCTAAGGCTTGCTCCCACCTTTTCTTCTTTCCAAAGATTTTTTCCAGTGGGTCATGTGTTGATACACAATCCAGGGAAGAGGTGTGGTTATTCCACTACAGCCCTCCCCATCAGACTCGGCAGGCAGCTTGAAGAGGCAAATAGACACCTCCCAGTATCCTCATAAATAAAGTGCCCACCTAAGCTTTCAATGGGATTTATAGTTAATTTATTTGACATTTAAAAAAAATGTATGTCCCATAATCATGTTACTCTGTAAAATCCACTCCCAAGTAACTATATTACCTAAAATATACAGGACTTCACTGCCCAGCACCAGAGTTTCCTCCCTGCAGCATTCTGGCCTTTGGAATCAACAAAACACCCCAAAGGAAAACACAGCACAGTGGTTTTCACTGAGCTCTCCGTGGGTTTTTTGAGTCTGCAGCAAGGTCACCAAAGAAATTAGCATACCCCAGTATGAAATATTCAAAACCAGGCAGCACTACCTTATCCTACAGACTCCTGAGTTCCCTAGGGTCATTCTCTTCAATAAGCTTTATTGCACATAAAGGTGCAGTTCAGAGGAGAGTCTCTTCATAAGGAAAACAAATAAATTATTCTCCTCTTCCAGAGAGATGCAGGACTGTAAACACCAGGCTGTCACAACTGATTTCCATCGTCAAAGTTTTCAGGCCAGGTAGCTTATAATGGATGTGCTTTTGTGACACCTGATTAAGGCTGGTGTCATCGTGGTTTTATGGGCTACTTAAATGTGGCAATTTCCATTAAGTGTTTTTTAAAAAAGCAATTAACAGTTTTAACAAGAGTTCACTAGTTCAAATCATTTCAGCAGTGACTGGTAGATTGTCCTCCTGGGTCCCACGCTTGACATTTGCAATCTCTCAGCCTCTCACAAGTGGCGTTTTGGCAAAGTAGGGGGGCAATTATGAACATCACTCAGCACAGCAAATACACCTCTTTTTAGGGGAAACAACGGAATAACAGCAAACCAAGGCACCACCAATGAGCAGTGAATAAAAGTTGTAAGCAAGGCTACCAGGGGCAGCTTCTGCTGAAGGGTTTGATCTCCCACCTAGCATGAAAGCAAATCCATCTGCAACAACCCATCAAGAGAAGACAGGGAGGCAGCTCTGTGTGAAGCAGAGCTTGAGAAAGACAGATCACACCTAAATTGTTTTGTGTGATTGACATTTGCAAGAAAAACCAAAAATCAGTAAAAATCAGAGCCTGCAGTATTGATGGAATTAAAGGGGAAGATCAGGGTTGTAAACTGAGTGGAAAATAAAGGGTCAGCCATGACGGTGTCAGCCTGATCATTCAGGAGACAAACCAGAAATCACTATAAAAACAACAACTCCTTAGTCATGAATGTTTTTTAACAATCCTGTTGCTAACACTCCCTGTTGTGGTGTCTCAGTGCAGGGGGTCAGGGGTTTGCAGTACAGACCAAGTCACGATTTAACTCCTAGCTTTGAGTCTCCCATGCTTTCACATGATGAACCACCGTGCTCCACTGGCACACTGATAGCAGGTCTTCACCAAGTACAGAAAATCTGATAATGTGAAAACAATCCAAGTGATACATCAGAACATATCTGTCCAAACTACAAACGTGCCTTCTGTTGGGAAATCAAAATGCTTCAGCTACAAGACATAGAAGGGAAAGAGGAACAGGACAATACCTTTGTGGTAGGACTGCATTTACACAGGGAGCTTCAGGTTGTCCCTCACTAGTTGGATGCATAACTCTGAATTCTTCCCCAGCTGAATGCTCAGCACAGCTGTCCATGACCCCCCCAAAGACAGTCCATGCCCAAGGCCAAGCCAGAGCACAGGGCATTTCCCAATGAGCAATAAATTTCTTTACCCAAGCCAGTAATCCTCCTTCAACATTTCACTCTTCTTTTCAAAAAGATCCCTTTTAAAGGTTCTAATGCATTTCTTTGCAATTTATTCACTGATTTCTCAGTATGTCAGGAGAGAGCCCCACAAAGGAAACAGCACAAAACCAATCTGCTTTCCTGTCCCCCCCCCTGCTCAGGTATCACAGCCTGGAAGTCCCTGCACGGGGAACTCGTATCTTTATGCTTCTCCCCAGGGCACAGCAATTTCAGACAAATGCAAAGAAACAGTTGCTTTTTTACAATACTCACTTTGGCAGTTTTCTCTCAAACCAACATTTCTTTCTTTAATTAGCATCTTACAAGGAAACTACAAAGAGACAGTGATGTTTCACTGTGGCAAACGAGAAGCGGGAAGAACAGGCACGGGAATTGCCGGCGGTGTGGAGCAGGGTTGTTCTCCCACACCGGGGTGTTTTCTGGACTGGGGCAGCAGGGATGGCTCTCTGAGGTGTGACAAACCTGCCCTGGCCACACCAGCTGCTGCTCATCCAGCTTCTTGTGCCCTAACGCAAACCCCTCCTGCAGCACATCTCACTGCTGCTGCATTTTAGGCAAATGGCACTGCTGCTCATCGCACAGATTTAATTGGTGCTGCCTGTTCCTAAAAAATATCTGGGTCCAAACAGTTCACAAGGCTCAGCCACTCGTGATTGCTCTCCCAAAAAAATTCACCAACAAATCATGCCTAAGTCAGTTGCTCTACTCTGCACTTCTTCCATCACATTAAGACACAACTAAAAGCATACAAGGACGTGGCTGTCACGCTGGTCTCTCAGGAAAAGCTGTTAAGCTGTTAAGACAAATATATCTGACTGCAAGATAGCAGAAGTTCAGAAATAAGAACAGTTTTCACTATATAATGTTAAAGCAACATATTATCTATTTCGCTTCCTAATTGAGACTTCTTTATATAAATTAAAACAGAGGCTTTCCTAAGCTAGCATGTATGCTCACAGAAGTACTAGGAGCACTTTTAATTAAGCCATGAAAAGGAATTTGTTTTCAAGGATGAGGTGGTTTCATCATACTCATTACGGCCTATTCTTAACAGGGGATCTCACAAGAAGCTCTCATTAAACAGCTGTTGGAAATGAGAGTAGGTTCATTCATGCCAGCTCCTCCCGCAAATGCAACTTCATACTTACAGCTTAAAACTATTACAGCCCTACAGTGACCACGGCATTTCTTTAGGTTCTTAAGATAAAATTTACCCACAAAATCTGTGACTGCTACTGAAAGGGACGATGCAGTTAACTGAGAGTCCAAAGACAGTTTATGTGGGTGTTTTCTTCCATCCCAAATCTTTAAAATCCCAATTCTTTACTGTGAGGGTGGTGAGCTCTGTCCATGGAACAAAAGCATCTCCTGTCCTACAGCTGATAGAAACACAGCACAGCACTCCTTGAGATTATCATGAAGTAACTTTCCTAATTCTTTGAAGAAAAACTCAATTGGATTCCTTTCCTCAGAATATTTGTTGCTGTGTGACACATTTCCAGAACAAACCCAGAGGCTGCAGAGATTGTGCAAGAAAGAAAGAGAGCAGCTGAGTGGTTACAGGGAGAGTACCCAGCTCTAGGGGAGCTCACAAACAGCACTGGACACTTTAAAGACAGTAAAGTCAATAATAAGGTTTATCCTGTTACAAATTTGGTGAAAGTAAGACACAGAAAAAGAATTTGTTCGAAGTCACTCAGGAACTCGAGGACTGTGCTGAAACATGAAGCCTAAACCTTCAAAGAAAACAAAAAAAAACCAAATACTCTTCCAAATTCCCTCAAAAACTCTTTGACCTCATTAAAAAAATTCAGGCAGTGAAACCTCTTAAAACCCTGGATTCCATCCTAAAAGGCAGTTAAAAGGAAAAGCCACCGTGGGCACAAGAAGTTTAATTGCAGAGATGAATGAGGGAAGTTCTCGTCTCTCAGCGGTAAACCTTTTAGTATTTATGACATTGAAATTACACTGCATAAACAAAGGAAAAGTTAGAAAAGGGCTGGCTTCATAAATAACAGCTCGTTGTTGTGCCAGCCTGATTAGCTCATGTCTGCTTTCACACAAGCACCAAGCTCTGGCAGAGCAGCCTGCAATGCCCTCCAGCTCCCAGGCCAGGGGAAGGAGGAAAAGTCTCCTTTGCCAAAAGGAAAATGTCCATATGAAAACACCATGTTGACTAGAACAGTTTTAAAAATGCACTTGAAATTGTGAGGAGAAGCTGGGACAGCTTGAAGAGCATCCATGTGGCTGTGTGAGCCCCGAGTGTCCGTGGATTCTCTTGGCTCTGAGCAAACACATCGCAGAGGTGAAGTGAAGGAAGTCATTCTGACAAAGGAATTGATTCATAGGGTCAGTTCTGGCACTTTTGCTTCCTCACCCACTGCTGCTGAGTCCTAAGCTCCTTGCCAGGCAGCAACTGCTGTGCAGCAACATCTGTGCCTGTGAGACCCCTTCTCTTGCATCCCACCTGCTAAAATCCCAAAGGTTACAGCCAGCTGTCCATGGAAAAGACCAGAGAGTGCAAAGTGCAAGCAGCACTTGCACAGGAATATTCAGGACCAAATCTGCTTCTGCATGACTCGCTCTCCAGATAAAGAGTTTTAGTTACAAGCGTGCATATATTATAGAGTTAATTACGTCATTTTTAAGGGTGATAAATAAGCACACAGTAAGCAAGGTCGGGAAGAGGCAGGGAAGAGAGCACGGGCAGCAGGATATGGAGCACAAGAAACTTGAAGTATACAAAAATCTCAGAATCTCAGGCTCTCAGGAACCCCTGTGCTCCAGTGCCTCCCCTACACTGGAGCTCCTTAGGAGCACACAGCCTCCAAATGCATCAGGACATCTTCTGTCTGCACAAAGCCTGCAGCAGTTGTTCCCAAAGGGCCTTTGGGCAAAGTGCTTACAGAGGTAATGGTGATTCCAGCATGGGCCTGGGAGAGTGAGCACAGCATCCTGCAAGTGTGCAAGGGCTAAATGAGGGAATAGATGAGCTCCCAGAACCCACTTCCAGCCATTCAACAGAAAGGGAGGAAGTGTTATTCCAAATAAATTAGTGGAACTAATTAGGCAGCAAGCAGGAATCCCACTAAACTACCACGTTACACAGTAAATAAACTCTGCCTTAAGTGCCCCCAGAGAAATTCAATGGAGGTGTTGTGTTTCCTCTTACAAGAGCAGAGGAGGGCACCAGCAGCCTCCAGTTCCCCAGCTGGTTTTTAGGCTCTTTCCTCTGGATGTTAAAATTTAAAGTGGGAGGTTGGTTGCTGATCCATGGTGTGACCTGGGGCTCAGTTCTACAGCTCTGCTCATCTTTGGGGAAAGAAATTACTGCTCCAACAGCCTGACCAAACATCCTCATCTCGGACAAAAGCATCTGAGACTGTTTTCTCCAGCAGAAATCAAGAAGGGGGCAGTAGATTTCCCTGCAAGGGATTAACCAAATTGCTACAGCACCTCAGCACTCAAGGGCTGTGACAGACAGCTCATCCAGAGGCAGGAGGGAAGTGGGATCCTGCAGCCTCAGCCTGACTGCAGAGCTGCTGCAGATGAGCCGACCTGATACAGTCCAAAAAATGGGCACAGCCCTGCACACAGCAGAGGCATTTTAACTGACCAACTTAAAATGCTCCCAGGTTTTTATCTGACCTGTCACTGCATCACAAGGATTTGTAAAATCTTTCCACGTTCAGCCCTCCTCGAATACACCACAGCCAAGGCACCACCATACTTTATTGTCACATTGTTAATCTGAACTTTAAAGCCAGCTACAGGTTACCCAATTCATAGTTTTATCTGACTTTGAATCTCCCACCTATGCTGGGTTAAACTGCACAGCTACTGGTGCTAAACCACGTCAGACACTGCTACTGTGCCCTTGCTGGAAGGTGAGGAAATTCAGAACCACATTTAATTGCACGGCCCTGCAGATTTTGACTTGCCAACAGCCAAGCCAAGTGTCCTATAATGAGCTGCATGAACCAGCAGGACAGAAGAGGTGAATTTCTTTAAGCACAGTGCAGAAATCATGTGAGAAATTACTTTGCTGGTTGTTTGATGACCCATAGCTGTAGAGCTATAGCCATATTGATGCCCACAGGGGAAAAAAAAAAAACCTCAAAAAACCTATCCTCAACTAAATTCTAACTTTCAACTTGCACCATTTTCCTTAGGATTATGAAGTGTTTATTATCAAAATGCTGATCTACAAGTGGAAAACATTCAGTCTAATGAGTACGTGTGTATTTGCTGGAGTCCCCAGGAGGTTTCTCCAAATGAGGTGCTCACTTTAATGAGCCCAACATGGTAATTAATAAACTCACTAAACAGACTCAGCTGCTTAGGATGAACAGGATTGAAGGAAGCCCTGCCACGATGGAAGAGTTTATTCAAAATACTGAACCGGGTACACAGAAGGAAAGACATTTTGTAAAGGGAACTGAAGGCAGCTCAAGTGAAAAGTGAAACAGTGGTCAAAAAACCAGAGCTTTTTTGGGTGGACAGAGAGATACCAGACTTTAAACCAAGGCATCCAAGCCTCCATACCATCTCATGCTGTACTCTGGACAGGCTGGGAGGTTTTATCTTAATCCTTATTTTACAAGGTTACATTAGTGCTTATTGTATTTTGCCTGCTGTGAAGTTACAATGCCTCCCCATGAATTGCATTAAACTGATTTCTGTGTCTATTTAATATGGTGATTTCTTCGTGGTTTTGTCAATAAATTGGATTCCTAAATTAGACATAGCATTATTAAGCATCCCAGCCAATTATTAAAAAAATACATCAGCGATAACTATCAAAATTTTATTTGGTACTAAAAAGACATTAACCCATCATTGCTGGAGGAGTAATTTTTATTTGCTGTTTTTCCATTATGAGGCACTGACCACAATACTGCTCACAGTAGGACTTAATTCATTTTCACTTAAGAAAGGGAAACAATTTTGCAAAATCACTGCAGATCTTAACATCAGAGGTTTTGCTTTTGTAGACAGGCCTGCAAAAATGGGAATAACTGTCTGTTTGATGGCTTTTCCCTGCAAAGTCTCGGGTCTACCCAATCCAAGCCCTGCCTGCCCACGATAGACATTAATGATTCAATTACTGCTGCTGGGTGACATTTCTTGTCCCCCACCCTGAAAGTCTGCTCTGAGTTCCCCACTCCCAAACGCCATCATCGATCCTGATTCCAAACCCAGGAACTTTTACAAAAAGTCTGTAAAACTCGTGACTGAAGAAACATTTCTCACCCAGCCACGAAGATCAGTTGATGAAAGCCATTTTCACCTTTTGCTCCCTCAGCAAGCCATGTGTGAAAGCAAACAGAATGTGCCAGGGGACAGCAGCTCTTTTGTGCGTGTGCCGCGTGTGACACGCACAGGGGGTGTCACAGCGCGAGAAAGCCTGACACCGTGTCACACTCCGACTTTTCAAAACAGCCACTGAGAGTCTGGACAAGCCTTAAATCCACTGAGCTGCCTGCCATGGGTGGCTCCAAACTGTTGAAAGGCTCCTGAGTGCTGTGTAATGCCGCAGCACAGGGTGCATGTGGCACACAGAGCCCGTCTCCGGCCCCAAGCACAGCAGAGGGGACAGCAGACACGATGACAGGTGTGGCTCTGGTGAAGTTGTCCATGAGGCTGTTGGTGAAGACACAGTGCTGCCCCAACAGGAGTGCTGGGAAGGGATGCCAAAGCTGTCAATTCCAAAACTTTGCCCTCACAGAAATGAAAGGAAAAAAAAAAACCAACAACCAAATGTTGCTGCTGTTATCAAACGCTGATTTTAAAGATAGGATAGCCCAAAAGTGGGGAAAATTAAATTTGAAACAAAGCCTGGTTTGTAATACTACAGGTTGACTTTCTTAAGAAACAGGGGAAGCTTCTCTCCCCCAAGATTTGCATGGAGAACCTGCAGCAGAGGACAGCCCTGAGCCGGTTCCATGTTTGAACCACCTGGTCACCAGCCAAGTCTCCATCCTGAATCCTCCCCGTCAGCACGGGCTGGGAATGATTGATGGACCAGACAGCACACAGCTTGATTTCTTGGAGAGCAGGTTGCTGCTGCAAAGCTGGCAGTTGAGACAAATCTCGTTGTGAATCTTTAAATGGACCACATTTGACGAGGAGGTCACTGAAGGAGCAGGAATGAACGTGAGGCACCGAGATGGAATAGAGATGAGTTTCACATTTCACAGCACAAGTGCCCTTTGCAGGGCCCTGGCATGGATGTGCTCAGGAATGCTCTCACAGCACCTCCCCAGCTGTGCAGGGGTCAGTGAACCCACGATGTGTAACCAGGGCAGTCTCAAACGTGAGGAAGGAGCTCTTCCTACTTCAGCTGTGTCTGAAATCCAGACTAAATACTCCCTGCTAAACCCATGCAATCACTTTGCAGGGCATCTCTGCTACCCTCCTCCCTAAAGCCTACTTTTAAACAAGCTACAGGTCATTTCTGTTCCATTTAAGCCAGGACAGAGGATAAGGGAAGGCCAGGAATGACACATTTTTAATCCTAAATCAGGCAAAAGGCAGCAGTACTTCAGAAGTTGCCAAACAGAGGGCAGGAGGCTGAGGAGAGGTGGCCAAGAGGAGCTTCAGAAGCACAATCTTGTCAGAAGCTGGTTTTAATCCTCAAACCAGCCCAGGGGTTTATGGGTCAGTCTGTATGACAGGAGCTCTGCCATTCATGACTCATCCTCGATCAAGGACATGCTGTACAGAGCACACGGGCACATTGGCACTCATTAGTGAACACAGAGACGAGAAGAACAAAGAAAAAGGCAGGATGGACTTTAAAAAAAAACCCACAAAAAGGGCAAAACTGCATCACCAAGTCAGCAGAGAACACAGTGTACCTGGCTGCAGCTGCCCACAGCACAGCTGAAGCATTGCCAGTGTCCGTGCCCAGCTGGAAACAGCTCCCACAGCCCTGGAATGCACAGGCTGCAAATGCAGCTGCTGAACTCAACGTTAGAAAATGGCCCACTTGAAATCTTGGGATAAACATTATTCTCTTCAGTGGTGAAGTCTACAGCTTAGCAGGAGGCTGGGGAACATCTTTGCTTTCCTGACACTCTTCTCAATTGGAAAAACACTTCTCTTTGCTGCAATATGCTGAAAATCTTGACTGTGCTTGAGCCCCAGTCTTCGCAACCAGATCTCATCCCTAAAATTCCCAGCCAGCTCCCCAAGAAAGGAAGGAGAAGCTGCAGGGACACAAACCTGTGGTTTTCTTCAGGTTTTTTTTCTGCATCCATGCAAGGAAGACAGTTTTGGATCCATCCCTATTATATACTGAAGCAACACACCTGGGGCCAAAGCATCAACTTTGTGCAATTACTGAGGGAGCTGGCAAACATGAATTTGGAGAAATGCTGTAGCATCCCAAAGAGCCTGACAATCTGATCCCTTATGTGTTACTGGTCCTCATGCCCTGACTACATCCCAGTCCTCTTCATCCCAAATTCCTCTGACTATCCTGACCCCTAACCTCTCTCCTCTACACACCTTTTCAGCTCTTCCCTTAACCATACACACACAAGCCCCACGACACAGATAATAAAAATTCACCTCATAAAAACAGGGAAATAAAATTGAATGCTGAACTCTTGACATTTGCTATCCATTACTGTATTTGTACGCACTGTCTTTTCCTGCTGCTCATTACCATTTGTCTCCATACCGGCCCTCGTGGTTTTTTAATCCAATTCTCACAGAATTTGATACTTTATATAATCACATACTTTGAAAAGCTGGACAATCTCAGCTTTTAATGTGAGAATCCCAGCTTTAGTCAAAGCGATTTTCTACCTGCTGGGTTTTAAAAGAGGCGTGCATGGAAGGAAGAGAAAATCCTGAATATGTTGGGGCTGAAATGACACAATGCGAAAAGTAGACCAAAAACTAAAGGGGAAGAGAAAACATTTCATTTTAATGAAGTCAGCTTTCTAAGCCAACCTCACAAGAAAACAGGAACTAAGAGTGTGACCTACACGGCCCCTGTAGCTATAAAGGGACTGGTCTAGATGAACACTAATGTCAGGATTAGCCAATATCCTGCTCCAGGAGAGGGTGAAACACAGCCTTAAAACCTTCAGAAGATCCTGGCTCCCTACCTGAACAGATGTGGGCAGAACTGTCTTTAAGCAAAACGTTTTTCAAAGCTTTCCACGAGGCACTGAGGTGAATCTTTGTTTAACTGTAATTGGATTTCCAGTGGTAAGAGGTTCTGCAGATACAGGATGAGCCGGGGACAGGGGGGAGGAAGTCCCCAGTCAATTCCCAGTTCCTGGGCAGTCGATTTCTCGTGAGCGGATTGGGGGACTGGTATCTGCTGAAACCTCATCTCCAGGGCTCAACAAGCCAAATTGTTGTCGAGTTGACACGTTTCTCGGGATTGGAATTCTTTAAAATTTAAAATCTCTGTTAGCGCCACAAAACATGGTTTGTGCTAAAATAATCTCATTGCCAGGTTTCCAAGGGTTCACAGTGCACCCCAGAGTTTACAGATGTCTCCAGTTATCCTCAAACATCCCTTTTGAAGTCTGCATGTTAATAAGGTGTGGTGTATGGAATTTTCTTTATAACTTTTTCTTTGAGATCGTTTCATATTTCCTTTCTGCTCAGGAAGCCATTGAGGGACTCATTTTAGCTACAAAGCTCTGTCTTATAATCCTCATGTACTCAGGGAAATACTGGAATGGTTTTGATATGATAAATATTTATTTTTTACTTCTGCACAAAAAAAAAAAAAGCGCTATTCCATCCATTTGAAGCAGGAGTTATGAATCTGATTAGAAATTTGGAAGCAAGCAGGCAGCTTCTAATTACCCACTTTTTGCATGTTATTCAGTTTTTCACTTCAGCCCTAAATAGCAGCCTTTGAGGATAGTTGCAATACCTTCTGAGAAACACAACACAGATACAGATAATTTTAAATAAAGTATTTTTACATATATGACAGTCTACTCCAGCTGAAGAAAGAGATGAATAGAAGGTTTACTTGTCCATTAATAAACAACTTGAGAACCGGCCACATCTGCTAAACTCAGTGAAATACTTTGGAACCTACCATGCCATGCCTGGTTCATAATCATTTATTTTTCCTTCCCCGTTAAACTCTAAAAAGTCATTATGGACAGTTTCCCTGACCCTTTCAGCTGTGTTTGCCTAATCACAGCTTACAAAAATCATCAATGTGATTTCTGCATCCAAAATTAAAGCAATGTATGTGTTACCAGTGCCAGAATATTTTCACAGGGAAGTACATCTGCATCTACAGCCCCTCTCATCAAAATCAAATATCGGATATATGTATTGCATAAAATCAACTCAAGGATGCTGTTAGGCTAGGAATATAAAATATGTTCAATGCATCATGTTTTGATGCTTTCCCCTGACTATATCATAGCTGATAGGTCATTTCAGATTGGACTTGAATTTTGAATACATGCATTAAAATGTAACCAGTCCTAGGGAAGGAAAAATATCCTCGTGCTTCAAACGTGACAGCGAATGAAACAAACTCAATTTTTCATTAATAGAGAATCATTACTCAGTGCAATGTGGGAAGTCTAGAGGAAACTTGGGGCATCCCTTCTGCAGGGCTAATCTGTTCCAAGGACTTGCAGTTTGACAGGTGGCGTATAAAAACCACCCTTAAACAACATAGAAGAGCAATAAATCTACTGACTCAGCCTCATGCCAAGAGGGTCACAGGTATTTTGTTATCCTGTGATGGCAGCTGCTCCACTGACACGGTTCTCGAAGCTGTGGCCACCCCATCCCTGGAAGTGTCCAAGGCCAGGTTGGATGGGACTTGGAGCAACCTGGGATAGTGGAAGATGTCCCTGCCCATGGCAGGGGGTGGAATAAAATGGGCTTTAAGGTCCCTTCCAGCCCAAACCATTCCATGATTCTGTGGTACAGCTTCACACACTGTGGTGCTGGTAGCAGACTCACAGGAAAGATTAAGAGCAAACCCAACAAATTAAGGGATGGATTTTCCTCCAGTTTGGCAGCAGACAGGCAGGACTGAAACTGATAGTCTTGATCAGGAAATGTTTTGTCACAGTTACATCATCTTCCCCCTCAGCTCCTCCCAGCCCCAGCAGGGAGACTGACACCAGGTATGATTTCCCAGTACAATAAGTTCAATCTGCATAAGCATTAAACAGACAAAGGGAAATCAAATAGCAAGAGAAAAAGTAGAGATAGTGATTTTCTTTAGGCATTCATTAATGCCTATTCAAATATAAATACTGAACAAAAATGTACATTTCATACTGCAGAAGAGCACACTTGTGCCAAATCCTTTGGAGATTTGGTTCAAGAACAGTTCATCCCTATCTGAAGATTTGCCTGAAATACTGCCAAAAACCACTAACGCTTTGTGTTAGCTGAAATAAAAGCTACTGTTGCAGAAGAGAGAAATGCAAAGGAGCTTCACAGGACCGTGTTCCCCCTCCTGTCTGTATATTCATGTACCTGATCAAATCCTCTTTGGTCTCTGCCTTCCTGCTGCAACTTCCACTGTGCCCATTTTGAAAAGCAGTGCAATACACCAATAGCAGATTTCTTCCAAGTCACCTACATCACAGTCATCAGGGCAGGCACCTCTGAGTCTTCCATTTCTTTTCCAGGTTTTACTGGTGCTTTTCATGCTATCCACAGGAATTAAATTGTGAACAGTTCAGGAAAATTGTTATGTGATCCCTGTTCTCTGTTGCTTCTATCCCCACTCAGCAACTCAGGCACTCAGACCTACACATGCACGATGAACATCAAAAGCTGAAATGTTAGCACTCATTTTCCCATAGTTTGTTCTGGTTTCTTGTAAACAAAACTCACTGGAGCAAACAGGACACACATGGATTCATCTCCCAGCATACCGGATTTATCAGAGCAATACTGAGTAAAATTAACCAAGGGAGATGCACAGAGCTGCAGGACTGAAAGCCTGTCTCCTTCACTGGTCAAATTAGGGATCTACACTCTCCAACATCCTCCTGGAAAGCAGGGGGAGGAGGTTTGCTGATATCAATTTATTCAGGGTAATGAGGACAAAGGCTGACTGTGAGGAACTGCAGAAGGACCTTATGAAATGATATGACATATGAGATGGCAGATGAAATTCAATAGAGATAAATGTCAAATACGCATGTGGGAAAAACAATCCTAACCTCACATATGAAATGATGGACTCTGAGCCAACCACAACTGCAGGGGAATGAAATCCTGGATTTACAATGGACAGTACCATGGAAATGTCAGCCCAGTGCTACCAACAGGCAAAGGAAAAAAGGCAGCAGATCAAATGCTAGGAATCATTAGGGGAAAGGAAACCGAGAGCATGGGCAGCATGGATGGGGACAGCTCCTTGGTGGAATTTTCCACTGCTGACACAAAGACCCCTTAAACCAAACTGGAGCCACATCTAAGACAAACAAACAAAGGTGATTTTTGTACCTAACAAGAGAAGCTGTGGATGTCACAAGCCTGCACTGGCTTAAGGCTAGAGAAGATTAAGTCCACAGAAGGAAAATCTATTCATGCTTACTATCTACACAGAAATCACTACTGGCACAAAGTCCCCGAGCAGAAAACAGCTGGAGCCTGGGAAGCATCAGAGGAGAAGTGTCACATGTGCCTGCCCTGCTCATACTCCCCCAGTCCATGGCCACGACTGGAGAGGGGATGCTGGGCTGGACCTCGTGTCAACTCCTGTTTACAATTATCTGAAGCTCAGCTTTGTATCCCTTAGCAGGAATTTGATTTCTGTTCTATTTTTAACCCAGCATATGTTGACTTGGTAATTTTACATTTCTGGTTGCAGCGCTGTAAAAATTTGCAAAATGAATAAAAAGAAAGGAGGTGGGGGGGGGTGGAGCAGCAGAGTAAAAATATTGCTCATTTTAGGAAACACACTGGCCTGAGACAAAGCTTACCAAGACTTTTGCAAAATCACCAGCTAAGGGTATTTTCAGAAATGAAGCAGGTGCTGTTTACACAGGCAGTCCAGAGCTTCACAACCCAGGACACAGGCACTTGTACAACACCCTGGCACGAGGGGATCTGCGTGTGGTCCAGAGTGTCCATCCCAAGGGGATCTTCTGGAGGAAGAGCCATGTGAAAAGAAGAGGGGTTTGGGATAGCAGCAATCCAAAGTGATGGAAGAGGGAGCTCAGAGCAGGGATGGTAACGTGGCAGTGGAATCTCACGGTGAGTTTCTGCTTCTGCTGTCAGCGCTCTTTGCGAGAAATTCTGTTCCACAGCACCCTCCCTCTGATATTAATTTTGAATGCAAGACAGCTTTGTAGTATCTAATCCTATTAGCATGCTCCTGAAATCTGTAAGAGCAGAAATGTAGCACTGGCCCAGAGACGCAGCTCTCCAGCTCTGCTCCCCATGGAACAAATTCAGGTTCAATTCCACAGCCCCATGGCCCTTAGGGATGATTAGGTAGAATTTACCAATGCTGAACAGGAGTTATGCACCACAGTAAAGCAAATAAAAGTATTTAAATGAAAATACTTTGGACAAAACATAGTTTCTTAATTTGGAGAATTCCAAGGATGTTTCCTTCCGTACATTTTCACCCAAACTGGAAAAAGAAATCCCAGATGATTACGTTTTTTCTCATTTTCAATTTTCACTGAGGTCTTTCCCTCAGTCTCTCTACCATCTCTCCTTTTTGTACGAGGCTTTTTCAAAGGGAGGAGTTGAAAAATACAAAGAAAGAAAAAAATAGAGAAAATAGGCAGAATAAAGAGAAAAATTAGATGACGGTGGTTTTGGTAAATAAGATGAGATAGAACACATTTGCTTTGGACAGAAGAGTTATCCCAGATCCCAGCTTGCTCCCTGTGCAACCAGGATGAGTGTCTGCATCCCACATTAGATGATCCCTAATGGCTCTGGCAACAACTTCTCCCAGAGAACCCCATAAATCGCCTACGGCAGCTGATGGGAACGCGTTCAATTAAACGGATTTCTGTCCAAATTCCCGCTGCACGGCAGCCAAAACGTTCTAACAGTTTTGTCGAGGTGTTTCCGTGCAGGAGAACGAAGCAGATGTTTTCTAACACAAGCTGTAGGCTGGTGGCTGGGGCTTAGGTCTGGGAGATGGCTGAGCATCAGTCAGCGTGATGCAGGGTGAAGAATTCCTCTGGAAATCCAGCAGTGCCTCCGCCAGTTGCGCCCTCCCCGCATGATTCAGTGGCAGACGTGGTAACAATTCAATTTTAGCTAAAATGATTTGGGTTTTATTGAATTCGGGAATGAAAACATGTTTTATATCTTTGAGAAATGCCATGAAATAGAATAAGCAGCTTGTACTCCACATCCCCTCAGACATCCAGTATCTCCATGCAGAGACAAGAGGCTGGCAGCTGGAACCCTGAAAAGACTCCAGAAACATGCAATACCTCTTCATGCACATTTGTGCTTTCAGGACAGCTAATTTAAAAGGAAAAAAAACCCCAACCCTCGATTCATTAACAACAATTATAGAATACTTTAATAAATTTCAGTGCTTTTTTCTCTAGCCTTTTGAAACACTGGCATTTCATTTCCCTAATATGAAACATATCCCAAATGATAAGTCTATCAGCTGTGTATCAGAAGGACTGGGTGAAGCACAACTTCTCGAGGATTTAATTACACAGCAAATCTTAATGAAATACAGTACTGGAATCTTAATGAAATACAACCCTGGCTGTGATGGAGTAACTATTGCAAAGGAAAAAATACAGCCCAGAACCGTGACATGCTGATCTTGAGTCAGTGCTTCTGGAAACTGCCCAGTGAAGCTGCCCCAGCTTCCCCAATTCCCTAATCCCTGGGATTTCACTGCTCTGGAGCACTGCTGCATTGTGGGGTCCCATCAAGGTCCTCGGTCCACACACAGTTTTTCACAACACTTTCATAATTGCTGAGCATTCTACTCGGCATTTTGTATTTTCTTGCTTATTCAGTGCATCGATTGGGATTTCTGTTCAACTCTGCCTCTCTTTCTCTTCCCCCTCATGAAACTCCATGAAATATTGCTCATCTAAAAACATAAATCCAAGATGGGAATTATTTGAATCACCTGTTCCTCACCTGCTGATGGCCTCTGCTATAACTGGGAGCTGTTATCTTTCATTTATTCATTTCTTATTTCAGGGCATAAGCAATGAGAATGGCCACAACCCATAACACAAGCAGTATTTGAGTCTAACTTGCCTGACACTTGTATTTCACGAGTCACATAGAATTCAAAAGTGATTTATTTGAGCTTTGAAAAGCTAAAAGGGGTTAAAACTGACTATTCCTACCATGAAATTTCATGCTGACATAACATGTTTTGAAAGGATGATTTAAAGATACAGAGATCCCTCATAAATCAGTCAATATTTTCTTTGTATGAAGATTTTAATGCTGCCTTTATCTCTACAAAATAGTCTCTGAGGTCAAGACTCCATCTCACTCAGGTTTGGAAAGCCCTGGAATGCATTCAGAAACATTAAAAAGACTTAAATATTAAAAAAAAAAAGGAGAGAGACAGACATCTTTAGTTAAAACTCAGTCACAGGACATGACATTGTCTTAGTGAGTCAGACTAAGAAATTAGCCAAAAATACTCTAGAGTAAGTTGTTTCAGGCAGTTCACCTGCTCCTCAGATTTTAGGTTTCTCAGTTGTGTCTCATTTTATAATCATATTTGCCTAATTTCCAAATTTGTTTTTCCAACTGACTACCTACACGACAGCAAAACAGAATGTACCGAAACAGCTGTGAAATGAACATAATAAATCAAAAAGCAAAGGTTTATTTACTTTCTCTTCCTTTCCATTTTTTTTTTCAACCTACAGCAGTCCTAGGCTTTGCCTGCAAAAAACAGATAAAACAATACAGAAAATAACAAGAAAAACACCCAAAAAAACCCAATCCCAACCCAGAACTTGAGGCAGTTTGGAATGGATGACACTCCTTCCCCAGCACAAATCCTGCTAGAACCCCTACACAGGTTCTAGAGCAGCAAATCTCCAGAAGACATTAACCACATCCAAGAGACGCATCACAACATTCAACTCTTATTCAAAGCATGTTTGTGGCTTTTTTCTTCATGAATTTTGTAGAGTTTCATTCAATTACATATGTTTTTGAAGCATTCAAATTCTTGCAGTGCTACAAGATAATGGCTTATATCCAGAAGGAAAAAAGCAATACCTCCCTTGGCTAACATTTCTTTTCCATTTTGTGATATAATTCACTTTACCCACTTAGCTCCCTTTTGAAGCCAGAAAGGAAATACTGTGAAGAATAAGAAAATAATGAAAATTAAATGAAAACAAAGGGGAAAATCACTTCATGAAAACATGAAGACAACGTGTTTGAAAAGAACTGAAGCATCACACAGCAAATTAAAGATATTAGTAAGGAATGGAAGAAAATGCTCTGACAGAGATAAGCAGTTTGACACTCCCCGTCACCACATGAAATGGAGTTAAGGATATAAACCCAGGTAGCTTCTGATAAAACTGTGTCAACCTTATTTTGCTTTCCCTGCAGTAAAGAGAGGTGGCTGCCTCCCCTCTGGGCTGCCAGCACCTCTGAAATTCCTGGTGCCACTTGGTCTTAGGAACAAACTGAATTCACTCATAAACCCAATGGCAAAGGCACTGCTCATCATCTTCAGATCAACCTACTGCTCAGGGAGATTTGACTGTACACAATTTTCTGATAGCAAAAGCTTGTGTCGTCTCTCTTCCCAAAATCATCGTGTTGCTGTTACAAACTGAAATTCTGGTTGGTGGCATTTATCTGATTATAAATTTCAGAGGCTGTTTTCTTTCACACTCTGAGTCCATGCCTGCTCAAGCTAATACATTTCCATGTCACAGAGCTGACTGGAGCAGATTTCCACCAACACATGCAGCATCTTAGTTCGGTGAGTTTAGGGAGATGTGAAGAAGAAAGAAATAGGGAAAAGTTTGATGTGTGCTGGAGAAGCTGGCAGGGTTGGTCTAAATCGCCATTTACCTCAAATCTGTGCTTCTTTAGCAGGTTTTTGCTGATAAATATCAGCTTAATCCCAAAACTGGATGCTTCAATTAGGGGATTAATGTGAATCAACACACAGAACAGCAGAAAGCAGATCTGCTTTCCTTAGAGAGGGACTAAAATCAGCGTCTCAGGGCTGGTTCCACAGAGCCAGGCTGGCTACCCTGCAGGACAGCCCAGGTTTCCTGGGCTGGAAGTAAATAGTGGCTATTTAAGCCATAAAAGCATGGGATTCATTGCAAAATCTTGGATGGCTTGGTGTGAAATGCGAGGGGGTGAGGAGCCCACTGCTCCTTCAAAGAGCTGGACACAAGAGAACCCAAAGCAGGGAGAGCCAGCACCAGAGCTCAGTATCCTGCAGCAGCCAGGCTTTTAAATCCTCTCTTTCTATTCTTAAAACAAAGATCCTCCTCACAGCTCAGTACTCCAAAGACAGCACTTAGTGAAATGCTGAATCAGTCAACAAATGCAGAGAAACTGCAGCAAGGCCATAAAGAAACCCTCTTCAGAAAGTGATTCCCTTCTCTCCAGGGCCATGGACTCATCCACTAACAAAAATCTGCAAAGTAAACTAGAAAAGCAGAAAAAACACCTCAAATAAAGGGGTCCTTTTAATTAAGGAAGTGAGCAATGCTGTCCATATCAGCCTTTTTTTTATTTTCATTTTTCCTTCTTTTTTTTAATCCATCTGTTGTTAAGGGAACCTATTTCCAGCCAATGTATTGGACATATTTGTTGGCTGAATCCTGTGATCCTTACCCAAAACAACACACCAATGCTGCAGACTGTCCAAATGTTTTGCTTAGGAATACGGTAAATGCCACAGACACAGAACAGATCAGAGTAATAAGGGGCAAAGTACAATTTAGATTCTGTCCTGAGGAAATTTAATAACCCAGAATTAGGAAAGTCTAACTCATTTGACAGCACTTCTTTAAGAAGATGTATTGTGAGCTCAGGAAGCAAGCACATGCTGCAAGGTTTTTAAGGCTCTTACAAAGATTTGAATCCACACAGAGAGAATTTCAGTGTCGACTGTGAAAGGTGAGTACACAAGTCCCACCAAAATCCTGGGACATGGCAGGTGGGATCTCCGGGCTGCCTTCCCAAGCCTAACACAATCCAGGCAGCTGTGCTTCAGTTCATACTTCAAAAAGCGGTTTTTAGAAAGAAAACCACGATCAAGATGGCCCAAGGTGCTCTCTGTGGAGTGCCAAGCTATAGAAGGGAGTGTCAGATTTGCCCCCAAATCCATGGATGAACTCCCAGTGCTGGAGTGGGAATGGACACCCAATCCCAGACAGGAGCCTCTCCTGCCCTGAATATGTATGGGATGTCTCCTGAAGAGCACAACAATAATGAGCTTTCACAATCTATGGTAAATTAATTCAATAGCTAAATAAATTTACTATCCTACAGAGATATTGGAGCTGTGAAAATGGTTAAGCAATGTTGCTTATGATATTTTTACCCAAAATAAAAAAATCAGTCAGAGGGGAAAGGAGCATGTTGGAGAAGACAGATTTTCACAAATATTTGTATTTGAATTGCTGATGAACTCTTCCTGCTGTTATTTTTATTAATGTTTTAATTATATATGCAATACACTTCATGAATAGCTGAAAATATATAGGAGCAACAACATTTTACAAGCAAGAGAGACAGTTCTGTAGCCAACTTCAAATGTACTTCCTTTCTGCCAGGGAAACAAGATGCATTGGGGCCATAACCTTTCATGCCATATCTAAAAACAAGTGTGTGATGGAGCAGTCCTCCTGAGCTCGTGCTAAAACTGATGTTGCCATTCCTACAGTGGCATTTCATTCCATGCCTCCAGGTTTTTTTAAGATGTAGCGATCAACACAATGAATAGGGAATGAGGCAGCAAGTTTTTATTGGGGTATTTTAAATTTTGGGATATGCATAAGATCTCATGTCCTAGGACAACTTCATTAGCATCTCTAAAATGGGCAAAATTTTAAATTTTGGGTCCTCACCAAGGATGAGGCAAGGCAAGTCCTCCTGTAGTGAGTGAAACCAGAAGCCCTGATCATAATGTTACAAATTCTCACCAAAGCAGGATTTTGGGAACCAGTTCAATATGGAGGCAACTTGTGGACATCCCACACAGTCAAGTACCATCCTCTTGTGTCCTTAGTGAGCCCAAAGCATTTTGTTGGCTTTGGAATAAGTGGGGAGTGACTCCATCCCATCAGCTGGATGGTGCAATAACCCCAGAGCACCGAACACCCAAGAAGAATTAGACCCCATGAGTCTTCCCAACCTCATCTTAACACCCAGGATATTGCTGTGTCCAGGTCCTTGACCCCATCTGCATCCCAGGCTCAAGGTGTGCTGGAGACTGACTGTGTTGACCCTTCTGAATAGCATCTACTGAAATCTTTATTATAATTTGTTTTCAACCCACACTGCTAAAAAAATGTGTCAGCTGCTTTAAAATGGTCTCTGTTTTGCTGGCCCTGCTTCTGGCAATCTAAGTAGCTGTCATCACTGTAGGAGCAGCCTGCTTGATAAGATTATAATTTTGTTTACATTGTGCTATAGGATGCCACGCTGAGTACAGCACAAGGAAAATGGCAATCGACAGCATGCAATGTGCATTTTCAGTAAAATGGGGGTTATCTGCCTTTATTCCTGCCTCAGAACTGCAGGATTTTGGCTGATGTTCTTAAAGGTAAAGAAAAAAAAAATTGGTTTAATCTATTTCTTTGCTGGAATGTATTGCAGTAAAACCTGTAATGGCCTTTTTTGGCACCACACCAATATACAGCATTCAGAAAACAGCTATTTATTGAAGCAAGAAATGCAATACCAAGACTACAAATCACTTCTTACATACAGAAAACTGGAAGTAAATCTGGCTAATGCCTACCTCTCTACCGAAGGTAGAGTTCCCAGCCTCAAACTAGGAGCAGCCAATTCTCATCTGCTGTGTGGGTGCAAGTTAAAGACCTTACTGCACCTCATTTTCATCCTCGGTAAAATAGAGATATGGCCATGTATTTTAAGAGAGGGTCTCAAGCTCTCTCAGTACACGAGACTGTAAATCTACCAAGGAAGTGTACCAATATTTTTACAGCAGTCAATTGGGTTAGTTTTAATTTGTGTTTGATTAGCAAAGAGCTCTGGGCCAGACTCACAGAATTCACAGAATTCCCGGTGCAGCAAGGCAAAATGTAACAATTATAATGGTAGCAATATGTATTCAGTCCTAGCCATTAGCTGTTGGGAAAATGGGTCAACAATAACATAAGTTTATAGCGAGAGGATTTCTCCACCACACATTTATATGCTGCAGTAAAGGACAGTGAGGAATGTCAGCAAGATTCCTATTACCTTTAGCATGATCACTGCTATTTTTCCCTTCTCAGCAAGCAAAATATTTTTTATACATTTTCCCAGCTCTCTCCAGAAATTAATGTCTTAGCTGTGTTCTCGCTCCCTCCCATGAAAGGTCAGCCAGGGCTGGAGAACACAGTCCCAGGAGCAAAGTTGAATCCAGGACTTTGCACTGGGAGGAAAGGCACTGAGCAGCTTTGTCAGGTCAACCAAAAGGCAACATAATGAATCCTCAAGCAGCGCAAGCACACGGCGTGGGGATTGCACGTTAATAATGGATGACTTTCCAAGCAGGGAACTCAGTGGTTTTCCATCCCCAGGCAGCATTGCTGAGCCCCGCTGGCGGGCAGGAAGAGAGAGACGAGGAGGTGTGAGTTCCTGAGGTGTGTTTGCAGGCTGCTGCGTGGCAGGGGAGCACACAAACCTCGCCAGGACAAGAGGGGTCTCCGTGCTCGGCCGCCCACGCACGCTCGGATCGAGCGCCGCCGCTCCTCTGCCCGGCCGGCGGAACGGCAAACTCCATCTCGCAGCCTGACAAGACAAATTGTGGAATTTATCTTTCTCAGACTGGATTGTCCTCCACGTAATGGGAACAAAAGGCAATACCAACAGAAGAAAGAGCAGCTTTAAAGCCCTTCCTGAGAATGGAAAAGGAAGCGGTCGTACATCAATATCTAAGTCAGTGCCCAACGCATCGCTTAGGGCTGCAGGCTCAGCCCGAGCCTTATTGACCCACACCACAGTCACTGCACAAGACCTTGAAGCACAGCTGAGGGCTCAGACAGCAGGACCTGAAGCCACCAAAGAAAGGGAAATAAAAGCACAAACAAGAAATGCATGTCCTTTCCAAACACAAAGCGCCCAACTTTATACAGTTCAGGCAGAATTCTTAAAGAGCATGTTATTGCAGATGACAGTGGTATTTTGGTACTCGAGGGTGACTGGAAGTGTCAGAATTTATGAAGGTATGAAAGTCAAAACATTATTTCTTCATTAATGCTATCAAAGCCAGTGCTTGATTTAATGGTCACAGTTTTAAGGATTCAATGTCATTCACTTGGAGTCTGCCTAAGTACACACATAATTTAGTCTGATTGTTTAGGAATATATTTCATCTAATTCCTGTTGTTTAAGAATAGAGTCAGGCAATTTTTGGCTCAGTCCGCTCTTCCTAACAACTGGAAACAATAGAAACATTAATTATACCTTACTTCACCCATTCAAATGTAGAATAACTCGAACATGTTGATGAGCAAGAAATTGCTAAGACACAAGCACCAGATTTCACATTTGAGAAGTCTGAACCTCCCATTTGGAAGTACCACGACATTTATATGCAGCAGCAAATACAAAGTAATGAAATATTTCCAGCTTCACTTTATCAAGTGAGGTAAGGAGAAGCTAAAATCAGCATTTACCATGTGTCAGCAGATAGCATGGCAAATCTCATCACTAGGAATCTGTTCATTTCTAATGCCACCTTCTTCTTCCCAGGAGAAAAAGTGCAGTAACGTGTGGCACTTGTGCTCAGCACACACCACCACCCACACGGACGCTACCAGTACTTTGGGTGAGGCCATGTTTAATTGATTTAGCATTTTCAAGCTGATGGTTGCATATTGCAAAATTAGGGCTGTGTTCTGGCCTTGTTCCCAATGGAGTAGCACAGCCTGAGCCAAGAGGCAAGAGAGAAACGTGTAGGAATGTGTTTTCAAACACAGCATCAGTCTGTCTTCACCCACCACCGACAGCAACACACGCAGAAAGGCACTGGTAGCAGTGCCAGCACTTCTGGGTGTTCCAGGTGTACAGGAACCAACACCCAGAAGGATCCAAGGCTCTGAACATGCAAAGCACACCAGTGAAATCTGTATCTGCATGTGACTGGAAGCCACAGGCAGCGCTCCCAGCCACTATCTCAAAGGATACTGGAGAAACAACGGCAAGTGGGGGTAATTGAAAAGGCAACTAGACACTGTCCCTGACCCACACACCGGGACAGAGCATGTTACTGACACCCTGAGCCAGCCACACCCTGAATGTCCACAAACAGCCCTCAGAAGCTCCTGACCATGGTCCAGCAGGAAGGGTCAGGGGCACCAACCATCCCACTCCTCACCGTGCCACGGACTGCACACAAAGCAGATGGCTCGCCACAGATGAACACATCACTCTTCTGACCAAAACCAACAGGCCAAATTGCCCTCCAAACCAATGGCAACTGGAGGACACACGAAATGACACCTCCAAAGCCAGCTGGCACACGCCATCCCAGGCCTGGATGGGAACAGTGGCACGGTGGGCACACGGCTTTGCTCCCATCTGGTGTGGCTGGCAGCGGCGGAGGTCGGCACACACAGGCTGAGGGATGAAGCAGTTGAGTGATGACAAGAGAGAATTGAATGCGGAGGGGGAAAAATGACCTGCAACAAATCAAGTGTGGCTGGGTAGATGTGTGTCCCTTCAGCAGACTCAATCACCAGCGAGAGGGTGACAGAGACACTGAAATGGTTAAACAAATAGCTTCACGTCGGGCTGCCCGGGCTCACCATGAGATGGATAGATGGAACTGAGAGCCACTGACCTTAACAACACAGAAAGGAGGGGGCGTTCTGGAAAATACAGAGATAAGCCAAATACACAACAGAAAGATAAATATCAGCATGGGCTATGATTTCCATGCTAATTCATAAAGCCCAAGGTAAATGAACAGACAAATGAGGAGTCCAAATGAGAGAAATCTCAGTACTGCAAATTGTTTCGTGTGTTGGTGAGTGGTGAACAAACAAACCCCCAAAACCTCACAAAAGTCCTCAATCTCTCACTTGTCAATGTGACTTATCTTCAGTCTAAATAACCCTTCACTAGATCTTTTTTCTACCTTACCTCTCATCTCTCAATCACTCCACTGAGAACTGATCCTCTCCTTGGCCAATAAATACTCCTTACAGGTCACAGTTTCAAAAAGCCACCTTCAGATTTTATCTGCACTTGATCTGGGCTGTTCTCAGGAGCTTCCACCAACTTCTACAAAATCTCCTTATCTTTTTTTAGTTCTGCACTGCAGTGCCTTACAAAAGGCTCTGTGGAAGGGGCAAGCTGAGATTACCCATTCTCAGAGTGGTTCATTTTGACCCTTTTGTTTTTTACACATGCCTACAGAAATGCATCAAACATCTCTCACATTCCCAGGCTCTCAGTGGGGGGAGATCTTTTCTTTCAATATTTAATTACAGGTACAACAAAGTCCTGTTCCACAGTGAAGGCTCCTATGCATGATACCCAGACAAACAAGCTGTAGGATTGCAAGGTACAAACCCCAGTGTGCTGCCAAGTCCTCCAACCCCACAGTGATTCCCTTTTCTCACGCAGGGAGCTTAGCACAAAGCCTGCAATGGCCAGATGCCAAAATTGAGCTACTCAGCACGAAGGCATGTTCGCTGCTCACCGTGAGCAGCAGCAGTAGCTGTGAAAAATCAGGAGTCAAAAGGCCCAGTCCAGCTGTAAAATGCTTAATGAAGAAAAAGGAGGAGGGCAGGACACACCAGTTAAGGTTATCACCCAACATTAACAAAAATAGGAGCACATCTCTCTCCCGCACTGCTGTACCCTCACACTTCTCTTCAGCTGGTTTCTCTCCAACACTGGCTGCTCAGCTGATCTCACCAATCTGACTGAAAAACCTGCCTTGATGCAATAATGGTTTTTAAATCTGCTAATCACCGTAATGTCTGTTAACAGATCAGTACTATCCACAATCCTAATGCCATTTTGGTGTCTAAACTTCTGACCCCAAGTTCCACAAAAGCAGACAGCTCATCTGAGAGGTGTTCAGGTGACAAAGAGACCACTAAAATGCCATGTGTTCTCCCAGGGCAGCTCTTCTGCCCACTGACATTTTAAAACAAGTGAAAGTTTTCCTTTGTTGTCAGGCGTAAGCTGCTTACTGAAGGCAAAAGTGCTTGTTTTCTGCCAACCATTCGAGTCTCCCTTTCTGTCTGGGGGAAAGGAAGGAGAGAGGATTATCCAGTCGAGGATGGATAATCACAAATCTTAGGGAGGGTGAGTTTTTGCGAGAAGGGAGGAAAATGTAAATCGGTCTGATAGAAACATATTTATCTTTTTAAATTATTTCCCCACGGAGCTTCAGATAGGGCAGGATTAATACATCAATATATGAAACCTATGCTCAAGAGTCTTTCTCAAGGTCTCAGATGTAGACAAATCTTGAGATCCCAATTCAGGGTCTCCTAAGTGTGTTTAGGTCTTAAAACCAGCCAAGAAGACACAACAGATTCTGTGAGGAAACGTGCAGAGAGCTTAGAACTGAGATTCCAAAAGGTCTTGCAGAAGCACCAGTGTGAAAAAGCCATTAACAGATGTAGCTAAAACCCTGCACACAATTTTACTATGATCTATCTTTTATCTTCTTAAAAGATGCATTTTGGCTTAGGAGTAATGTTTATATTTCAAGTAAGAAGTAGGTGAATTTTCATTTCTGTACCAAATTCTAATTTATTTTTTTATTAGATTTTCATCAAAATGTTCCCATGAGCATGGAGAAAAGAGCAAACAAAATGTGCCATGCACAAATAAATTCTCTCATTCCTTTTTAAAACCAGTTTTCTCCTGATCTTTCCACTCGCCAAGGGTTTACTGCTCTGAGAGACTCCCTGCTCAACTGAAGAAGAAAGCAAAAGGAGCCTGTTGTAAAATATTAACTTATTCCATTTTTCATCTTTGGGAATCAAACACACATTAATTATCAAAACTCTCTGCCTTTCCCTCCATCGTGTCATTAGCACAATCCACAGGGGAGAACACCCTGCACAGCCCAATTCCAGCTACAATCACCTGTGTATTTATCAACAGCCAATTCTAATTTCATCTGCTACTCCATGTCAAGTGAGTAAAAAGCCAATAACATCCTCCCAGGGTGGTTCTCTGTGGTATCTCCATTTACACCTCGGACACAGCCTCCCCGCACAGGGAAAAGGAACCCCTCAGACTGTGGCTCCTGGATGTCACTCGACAGAAAACACTGACCTTAACAACAGCACAGTAAGGCAGGACTTAATTCCCAAAATGTCATCTCTCTCCTCCCGAACTGGGTTTGTTTGCTGTATTTATTGTAGCAATGTCTTTTCCCTGTACAGTAACTGCCCTTGCCAGCACACTGCTTTCCCTGAGGCTACTTTAAATCTCTCTAAAAACCAAACAAGGATCCTTATCTTCATATAAAGTATCTGTGAACAGTTGAGAGCAATACAGAAGAGCTTTAAATTGAGAGAGAGGGGTCAATGATGCAATAAGAGCACTTTGTCCCTTTCTATAAAGCAGGCCAGAATTCAGTTTTGATCAAAGGCACAAGCCTGGCCATGGAAGGCTCTCCTGGCCCCCACCCAGCAAAACCCTTGAGTGCACGAGTAGCTCTCCCATGTGCCACGGATCTGCCAAAAGCACAAGTCCAGGGTCGAGCCCTGCAGGCCTGACACTCATCTGTCACATCCCTACCAGGATTTGGCACAGCAGGTCACGGATGTTCCCCCTCCCCATGGATAGAAGAGCTCTGCAGGCTCTTCTGCCCATCCTGGTGCCCAGGGTCAGTCTGACTGGCCAGGCATCCCTGCCTCCACCTCCACCTCTAACTGCTGAAGGGTCAGCAAGAGGCAAAAACAGAACCCCAAACCCCTCTTGCTGCTGAGCTGTTCATCTTCCCTGACCTTTTTCAGTGCTCAGAACAAAATCCCTGCACCCTGAGCCCAGTCCTGCCTGTCATCCCTGGATTGATTTGTAGCACAGAGCCTGTTTCACTGTCCTGCTCGTCCTATTTTCTTGGTCACACTTGGTCAGACACCACTCCTGGCTGCTGGCCACTGCCAGAAAGTCTCTTTTTTTTTTAATAACCTCCAATAAGCTCAGATAAAAACCTGATCATGGTCTGTTTTCTCCTTATTGAAAAATACTGTATTAAATAAAAAAAAACTAGGCAGTAGCTGCTTAGGGAGGATGTGAAGTGCACCCACAACCACTCCCTCATTATTGCTGTTATCAAGGCCAGTGTCATATCCTGAGAGGAGAGAAACTGCAACCTCTAGCAAGTGTCTGAGCACACTGAAAGCAGCAAATCGACCCAAGCTGTGAGAACAAAAGAGAATACACTCAATGGTGTTAAGTTCACTGACCACACCATTTTTATTTCCAGTCTTTTACACTATGCAACTGTTGATGAGGATGGATTCCAGCAACAAATGGAAGCAAACCTTGTGGGGATTTAGTGCCTACTCAGACACTGCAGGTTAAGCCTTTCCCAGCAGAAGTGAAATTTTTTGTGCGTGTTCAAATTCCATTTCGTGGCACTTCCTTAAGACTGGAAGAAAGAAAAAAAAATTATACTGACATTTAACTCACAGCCTGGAGCCAGCTAATCAGACAGAGCAGGCGAGCAGAGCAGCGTTAGGAAAAACATGGGGGAAGGAGGGATGGCAGGGGGAAGTGCTGCAGCTGGAAACCTGGCTGGGAATGGGATAACACGGGGTGCAGGGACACAGGACAAGGTGCTGTGCACAGGAGGGAGTGAGCAACCAAGGGATATTGGCAGAGAGTAACCCAGCGCAAGGAAAAGGAAAAATTGAAGCACAAGAGGGAAGAAATTTTGCTTCCTGGGGCAGGAAATATTCTCTCAAACATAGTGGTAACCAAGAGCAGTTGCATTATATGGCACCCAGTAAATATTTTCAAAGTGATATGTGAATAATTATCACAGAGTGCATCGAGGAAAACCTCATTGTAAGCACTCATATGAGGGTGCATCACAAATGCACTTCCTCAATTTTTTTTTTCATCAGTTCCCAAATAAAATGAGGCCTTTTAGATACTGCTATTTGAGAATATGGGAGGGGTGTTATTCGCTTCACAAGTAATTTCTTAAAGTCCTCTCCTTATTTTCTTATTTCAGTTCAGGTGTAAAACTAACTCTGAAATACCAACAGCTTAAATAAATGCACTGGCATCACCTTGTGATTGAAATCATTAAGTAACAATACATCAGACTCAAGAGTCTCACAGTGCTTTATAACTACACTATAACTACATATTGCAAATACATTCATCTTTATGGGATTTGATCTGTTCTATTAAGATCTTCCCAATAATCACCTGAGCTGACAACTCTGGCAGCTTTTTTCAAGGAGGAGGAATGGATCTTTCAACAATTGTTTTCCTTTCTCCTCACTGCAGGATTAAGGAGTATTATTACAGCCAAACACTGATCATATGAGGCCAGCATCAATACACACACAAGATATGGTTCTAATACAATATTATAAAAATAATATGTAAAGCCTTTTTTTTCCATTTCAGAGAGTTCTAAAAACCCAAATCAACAACAGCATGCAGGAGATTGAAACCACTCTAAAATTTAAATCAGCACATACGAATTTTGCAAAGGCAGTGATGGACCAGCCCTAAATTCTAGAAATTGTTTCTAATCTTTAGTACACCAGGGCTGGAATTCAGAGGCTCATGCAAAGCTCTGCCAAGAGCAGGAGCAGAGTCCCCAGCTCGAGGCCTGAAGTCACCAACTCCTTCCTGATAAATGATCTCTGAAATAGCCACCATCAGCAGCAATATCAGATGCCATTGCTCTTACAGGACTAAACAGCAACAACAACTGAACAGCTGTAGGTGACAGAGCTAAGAAATGAGAGCAGAATCAGCAGAGAAGGAATAAATCAACAAGTTGGAGACTTGGCTACAATATCTGAGAGCTAAAATCTGATAGAGTGCAGCACTTCCTACTTGATTTTCTATTTTATTCTTCCTTTTAAAATTCATGTGGTGGAAGTGCGAGGTGATAAAAGGCCAAGTATCTGCACTTCAGCCACTTACAGTGAATACAAGTGAAAAATACAGCATTATTGGAAAACCAGAAATATCAAAGAACTGTGACAGAAGCATGAGACACTAAGACCAAGGAGCTTATTCTTCTTTTCTCACTGCACTATAAAGACATTTGCTGTCTCAATAGATATCCCATTTTTAGTGCCACTCCTTAAAATATAGGAAAGGTCAATTGGAGGGGAAAAAAGCAACACACCACGAAAAAAAAACCCACCACAAACAAATCTGTGATTTCAGAAGCAATGTCAGCAAAAAAAAAAAAAAAAAAGACCCAACATTTTTCTTCTTCTTCTTCCTGTAAAGCAAAGTTGAGATTAATTTAAGGCGGTGCTAAGCATCATCCACAAGTGTCCAACAAGGCAGTAACAGAAGAGGGCATCCATCAGTTCTTCTCGTGCAACTGACAGCAGGACAAGCAGTAGAAGAATTAGGTATTAGAAAAATGAAAGTCTTGTTAACAGTAAGAGTGTTGAAGACCCAGAACAGGCTGTCTAGGGAAGATGAGAAATCAATATCCAAGGTTTAAAAAGAGGTTAGACAGACTGTCAGCTTCTGGAGGTGAGACAGGTACACTTGATCTCACCTAAGAGCCTGGCAACACACTGAGTTATCTCCCAAGGTCTTTCCCACATCAGCATTTCTGGGATTTTTTTACATGATTCAAGCAATTTGTCTCACTTATGGGATAATATCATATATGAAAGAACATATTCAGTACTAGTGTTGGCATATGCTAACTGAGTCTCACACTTCTCCATCTCTTTTTTAAATGGAAGACACTAAATTCAGTGAGAAATTAAATGGGGTTTATTCTTTTTCCCTACCTCTTACTTTGTTTCTCTTTCCTAAGAGCTCCATGCTCTGGGCATTCATATCCTTCGGTTTCTTTTTCCTCAAAGAATTTCAGGAATAACAAAATATTTTATGATTCTGCTCTAGGGTCACTACACAGCTCACCTTTTTTGTAAATCACAAGGTGATGTTTTGATCTTTTCCCTCCTTTATTTAAGTGCACAAGGTGCCCTCAGGTCTGTGCTAATTGATATCAGGCATCTGTTTGCTGCACAGGAGGAGAATGCACCACACCTGCACCACGAGTCCCTGGTGCTCTGAACTATCAGGAATCTCTGACTTTCAGAAATTGGACGGGATCGTCGTAAAAGATCTTTTCCAAACTTAACGACTGTAAATGAATCTAGCAAAACTGTCCCCAACCTGCTCTCTGAAATATCTCCTACAATCCTCCTGACTACTAAATACCAGGACACCTGACAATACTGTTCTCCCAGAAGATAAAATCCTGTCCTTTACTTGTAGTCTGGGGAGCAGTTTTTGGATTACTGAAGGACCTCGCACTGCAAAACAAATTAAAATATCAGCAATTGCTAAAAAAATACTGACTCTGGGACCTGAAAGCAGAAGAAATACAAAACACCTTTTGTGCTGCAAGTATCAGCAGATCTTGGCTCGAACACCTGAGTAGAGAATTTCTGATAAAAAGAGGGTTTGGACAAATGACCCCAAGTTTGATGACTTTACAACACTACCCAGGGAGCCAAGGCTTGCAGGTGCTGGGCCCTGGGAAGCTCTGCAGTGCAGGCAGGCTCAGGGCAATCATCCCAAAACTGCAAGGTGGGCCAGAGTCCCTCAAACCAGAAATTTCAACTTCAAATCCAGTGCTGGTGGAAAAGACTGCATTTATTTCTGAAACACCAGTGAACACCAAATTCCTGTTTTTCCCAAAACCAGTCAAACACACTCCTTTCAGGCAAGGAACATTACCAGGACCTTTTCTGCTGTGATGGAGGTGTACTGAGAAAAACACCGATCAACTTTTTCCAGAACTACCCATTTCTCACAGATTAAAACCACTAGGTGACATTTTTAATCAGTATTTCTAGATGGTATTGCTAAAATGGGAACATTAGCAAGCTCATTTAAATTTGCAAACTAAACCCATTTGAACATTACTTGAGCACGAGAAAGTGGCAAAGGCACACGAAGTTAAAAGACTGTGAAGAACAAAAAGCTCTTGGGCACTGCACTACCCTCCCTATGCTCCCCTTTCTCCCATCTCATTAGAGAACACCAAGGAATAAATCTTTCTATCCCACTCCAATCAAAACTCAGATTAAAATCTCTCCTGTGCAGAGCAAGTACTCAGAGTGCAAAATTAAAGAGAAGTTCACTTTTGGGCTTGGAAAGTCCTACATTTTGAAGGGTCTACAGGGGTACCATGGGGCATTGTCCACACACACACAAAAAAAAAAAAAAAAAAAAAAAAAAAAAATCACACCTCATTTCCAAATAAGTTGGTTAATTTACAAAGAAAAACTACTCAGCATTCCCTGTTGTTTCTAAAGCTTTGTGAGGTTCAAAGTACATTTTATTCCAGCTAAAGTACACAAGGATGCAAGACAGGAACAAGGCTGGGGGTGTGAGAGTTCAAACTCATCTCCCTTGAGATGATCTTGAACTCTGAACAGAACACCTGTACCCTCTAGAAATGCTGCATGCTTTCCTTTTAAGAAAGGAAAAAAGAAACACAATAGGACAGATGTGGGAAATCTGCTACATGAGTTTTAATTGCAACCATTTGTAACCTGCACTTCCCCCAGATACATATCTTATTTTTAAGCAGATATTCCTAATTAAGCAGAGGACCTGGTTATCACAAGGCCAGCAACTTGCAGAGTCGGGTTATCAACACCATCAAATAACAAAATCAACCTGAGATATTGATCCAGAATTAGAAGGCCATCACAAACTGCAAGATCCCAGGACCAATTAGGGGACAGGGAGGAAGGATGGAAGACTCCAGGACCACAGCTCTTGCATCTGAATGAGGACTCAGCATGACCCTCATCGACGTGACAGGGTCTGAGATGGGCTCTTCACAGCCTCCCAAGCACAGGATGGGAGACCCACTGTGATCTGCAGGTGTATTCTCGTGGCCCCTGCACCTAGGGAATCCTGCTGCCTCCCTAGCCTTAACAATTTACCTGGAGTGTGATGGAAGAGGAATTAAACACAAGTCCTGTGCATTGCAGCTTAACTTGCTGTGCTACCACATCATCATTCCACTCTGGAGATGTGATTCCAGGCTAAGGAGGTACTGCATGAGTTTTAAGGAAGCCTAAGAATATGCAAAAATTCTTATTTTTGTATTCATTCTGCCTGTCAATCACAAAAGTAGAGCTTTAAGATAAGAGAGATCCTGAACTACTCATGGGTTTGCATTATCATGTCAGCTTATGGGGCACAGTGCAGCAAGTGGTTAAAAATCTGAGTACCTCTGGTCATTTGGGAAAAAAACCAGGCTAAAGTAGCACTGCCACATCCCCATGGCACTGTTATGGATGAGGCCCTCAGGGACAGAACCCCGGTGCTGTAACACCATTCTGTATTTTGGAAAAGGATCAGAGATTCTACACCAGGCCCTGCTTCACAGCACAGACATACCACAACTGAACCTGCACTTTCAGTCCACCCATCAAATAAAATAATATTTTCAGTATCTTCAATAATTTTCTTTCCACAGTCTCAGGGTAACACACAGACATTGGTGAGAGCTTGGCAATAAATCGAAGAGGCAGGTAAATATTAGCATATTATTTGCAAACATTATGACTGAAGCACTGAGGAGTCTCTGGTCAGAAAAATCAAGCCCCTTCCGTCCTTCAGCCCCTTACTTTTATACATCAAAGAGTTACAATGCAAACAGACAGTGCCAGAAAGCAGGCTCTGAAGCTCAGCTAAATGCTCCTTGAAACTGAAAATGAAAAGCTCACCAGTCATACGTTGTTTCTGTTAAGCAATGCATGCTGTGGTGCTGGCTCACGGGTGAAACAAATTGCTGTTCTAAGTCTATTAAAAAGGGAAAAAAAAGGCCACCATATGGTGCTGACTGCAGTAGCTCTTAGCAGGTGAAACACATCCAGAGCTGTAGCTACCATACTTAATTATTGTGACAAATTCAGTCATTCAAGGTGGGGATTTTTTTGTTTGGGTTTATTTTTTGTTGTTGTTGTTATTTTTTAATGGGTTCATGTGCTATTCCCATCCAGAAAATAACACTGGGGAGAAGAGACTAGAGGAGGGGAGGAGAAACCCCGAATCCCACAGAGATATTTGTGTCACCCAGAAGCAGGAAGGGGTTCAAGCACAGTTTGGGATACTTAAGGTATCACACCAAAGGAGAAGGATGCAGAGTAGGCTGGAATTTCTCACACAACACCCTTGAACTCCCTCAGTACCTACCATGAGAATCTAATGAAGAAACAGCAGCACTGACACCCCACCCAACACATCAGCACTGATGGAGATGGTGAAGCCACACAGAACCTGTCCAGACCCCTGATACTATGCTTACACCCCATGAGGACAATATAAAAATATATATTTACAGAAGAATTTACAAGAAGTTGGTCTCGGGCTTAACACACCCAAAATTACGCAAGAAGCACAAGCACAGTATCTGTCCTTTGATGTGAAAGTGTGCCAAAAAATTCCTGGAACGGCTTCAGCGTGGCTGTTGTCTGACCTCAAGGTCTCTGATGGCTGGTATGCACAAAGGAATAGTCGAGAGAGAGGGATTCCAAAGAGCACCTTAAATACAAACAAGACTCCAGCCCAAGTGGCTCAGAAATCAATTAACCCCATGCAAAGATGAGGCACATTTCCAAGTTATTTGGTATTTAGTGTAAAGTTTCAGGGGATACTGCTGGGATCCTCCACAGCAGCACCTGCTCTTCTATTCCCCTCACTGCAGTACAGCATCACACACTCCATGTGTGGCTCACATTTACAAGAATTAGATTAAGTTATTCCAACAATCTGACTTCTTCCTTTAATAACCTGTGTCATTAGGAGTCAAAGACATCATTTTATTCAACAGAAGTCCAGGTGTACTTTCCCCAGTTCTCCATGCACTGGATCACATATATGTATACTCACAAAGAATACCCTAATTCGAGCACCAAGAAATGCCCCTCTCCAATTCAAATAATCAAAAAAGTCCCTGTGAAAGACCCAGAGGTTGGATTCACTTTTTTTTCCCCCAGGATAAAAACTTCAGGTGAATCCAGCTGATTATATTCATCACGAGCTGAGCCTCTGAGGTTCCCACAGCCCAGAGTAGTTGCCTTGATCATTTTACACCTACAAGTTGTACATTCATTTATTAACATCATCCTAAATCCAAACTCTTTAACATCTTGCAAAGGGGATACACACACGTCCCTATATATGCACACACATTTGAGGCAGTGATTAAGTAATTTCCTTTCCCTTCTGAAAGCACTAATTTAAAATAAAACTTTCACTAGCAGGAACAGCTAAGAACTTATCCACATCCAAATCCAGAGTTTGCATAATTTTATTTCATTATTTAAAAAATTCTTTAATTACCAGGGGTTGGGTTTTTCCTTCCCTTCATAAGATCCTACTTAAAATCTTAAGGGAAAAAACCTTTCAGTGGTCCTTCCACGCTCTCACTAATTTTCTCAAAAAGCCTACAGTAATTTCCCTGAATAGCTTCCAAAATGAATCCCATAAAACAGCTTCTCTCACTGGAACTGTCTTTTCTGGGGGTGAGTCAAAGGATCAACTCGTTACAGGCTTATCTGCAGGAAAAACATCCAAAAATAAAACACCCAAGCAAAAAAATGTTTGCCATTTTAAATTCATAAATGCACATTTTAAAGTGTGCATATCCTGTGCTGCAGGCTCCTTTCTGCAAGTTAGAAATCCCCCAAAACCAACACTCCATGCAGCCACAGCAGCTCCTCCTCATCCCAGAAAAGCAAGCCTGACCAGGGGAAAATCCAAAAAGTAATGAAAACACAACCTTGCCAGAAACAGCAGCGGTGAGCTGCGCGTGCAGCTGATGTTGGGTGGCAGGGAGGCATCTCCAGGGCAGCCCAGGGCTCCTGGAAAGGTCAGCACAGCCCGGGCCAGCCTCCGCGTGGGCATCGCAGCAGAGCTCGGTGTGTGTGAGCAGCAGGGACCAGGGAGAGCTCAGGGCACTCTGAACACAGCTGGGGAGGCTCAGGAGACAAACTGGAGTGGGCACTGCCAACAGAAGCCTTTCCTTGCTAAAGCCACATCCCCAGTGCTGTCCCAGGTGACAAACCCCAGGTGAGAAACTGAACAATAGCTGGAAAAAAGGGGCACTGGCAAGTTTTGGTTAAGGTTGTTCTGCTGCAAATTCTATTGCAGAATAACCTGGATTATGAGCTCCTTTTCCTGTACATCTCAACAAATAAAATCCCAGTGTTTATAGAACTATTTGGCCACAAATAAAATTCCAGTATTTAGCAAACTATTTTGCATATCTGTCTGGTATGGTAACCGAAAGGTTTCAATCAAATCCCAGCTCCCAAACCAGCTTAGCCATTTGATGTATTGTGGGCACACCTTTTAAATCATTAATTCCACAGAACACAAAACAAGATTCTAAAAGAACCGCTCACTCTTAGGAGCACAGCCTGATAAATTATCATGAACTTGCGAAAGTCAGCTGAAGTTGTGTGAAAAATCAGTGTCACCACCTGGTCACAGACACCCAGAGGGGGACTGAGTAACAGAATCAATGTGTCATCTCCACACCTCTGCAGTGCCATGATGTGTGACACACTTTGCTCCTCAGAGCTCTCTCACCACCACCACCTTTCCCATAACCTTCCCTCAGCACGGAGCACTGAGGATATAACCAGCACTGGTGTGTACCCTGTGCTGCCCAAGCCCTTCACGGAGAACAGAGGCCAAGCCTCAAAGCAACAGAATAAAACAAATGTGTAACACCCAAGCGAGCAAAACCAACACCTGAAGCAACTGTAGGATGAGACTGAATCCTACGCACCTCTTTTACAGCCAGCTGGTCTCCCCCACACCTCCAAAGTCATTAAAATATCCCTTATAAAGGAGAACACACTGCATGAGAGCAAATCACAGGGCACACGTTGCAGCACAGAGTTGCTCTGGGTTTTATCTGGCCGTGTGTGAGTAGGTGGAGCACAAATGTGTCACACCACAACTGCTCCAGCTGCAGATGTCAGATTCCAGTACAACCCCTGAGCAGGCTCCATTCCCCCAGTACACCTGCAGTTAATCCAGGATCCAAGAGCACACTTTTCCACAGGCAGACTTTCCCACAAGACTGCAGCTAAGGGACAACTCAACCTTCTGTTTGATAAATTGATGAAGAGAAAGATTTCCCATCAATCTGAGCTCCTTCCAAGAGTTCAATGCCCAGAGCAGACTGCCTTTGACAAACTCCAAATCTATGGAAAGAGAAAGGTGGGATGCTTTACCACTTAGGGAATGAGAGGTTGGAGTGAAGACCATCACGAGGGGTCTGGGCTGAGCAGAGGGATGGGCACGGACACACACACGGCTGGGAAATACAAGACTGAGAACTTCATCCCAAATGAAAATATTTAGACAGCTCAAAAACTGATTAACCACCACTCCTGTCTTTACTATAAAGGACATAACCTTAGACTCTTTGACCACAAACAACTCAGCCTCTTAAAAATCTGCTAGAGGGAAATGTGTTCTTGAATCAGATCCGAGCATGGCTCAGAATCTCAGCTCTCTTTGTTCCAGGATGCTGCAAGGATGAATCTGGGCAGGGGGTGCAGGGAGAGTGTGATGAGCAAGCTGGCTCTACTGATTTCTTGTAAATACCATAAAAATGAACACTTGACCATAATCTATGAATTGGACATAAAGAGAGAAAATAACTCTTACAGAAATGAGTGCTTTTAAGTGCTTCTCGAGCATCAAATGGGAGAAAACATTTATGAGTTTTCCATCATGGTGTGAAGCATCGTGTCAGGCACGATCAACCCCATAAAATTATTTTGTGACAATACATGTAAATGGCTTTAACATTCTCAGTCCCTCCAAAATGAGAGCAAAGACTTCCCAAGCCATCTGAGAGTTCAGAATTGCAATAGGGCCTTTGAAGAGATTATCTGTAGACTAATCATATATTTTCTCATGGAAGCATTCAACAATTTGAAGTACCATATTCACACAGCACATTTTGCCTTCCACAATTACCTCTGAAAGAGCCACTGAAAAATTATACACTGCGTAGACAAGCATATATCTAAATGATAAGCATGTCTAACAGAAATAGATTATTTTCAAGGGGTCCTAAACCCAGCTTTTCCATTTGTTCATGCAACTGCATGCAATAATAATTTATGTATAAGAATTTCTGCATTTCAATCAGATTCACACAACTGACAGGACTTTCTGTTTGCTCATTTTTGCATCTTCATATTAAAAAATTATAAAAATAAATAGATTTTTAAAGGTATTACTTTTGGCTTCTTTTAAAAACACATACACATGCATGTGTGCACACACAACCACCTCATTCAGGACTCAAAGAACCAGTCTTACAAATCCTGCTGAAAGTGACAAAAAGAACCTAAGAAACCAAGAAACTAAGGTGCAGTAACATTGGTTTGAAACTTAGATCCACCCAAAAGAAAAACCTACTTGTCATCAGAGGAAATTTTCCTGATTGCCTGTTTAAAAAAAAATCCTGTTTCGTATGCAAGGGTAGAGCAGATAATGAAAGAAAGTTGTTAGGAGGGTTAGGAAATGTTCAGGCAAGATGCAGAGGAAGCTGTTGAGCTCCTGCTTATTCCAGAGCTCAGCCATTCCATGAGCTGTGAGTTAGGAGCAGCGAGCTCTCCGCTGCTTTTGTGTGCTCCTAATGAACTCCCAGGTAATAACACCCCACTGCAAACACATTGGGGCAGCAAGAAAAACCCAGAGGTGCATCCTTCTGTCTTTGTCATGCCTGAAATCTCCAGATTGAGCAGCAATAAACTGGGAGAACTTCAACTGAAACAAAAGGGTTTCAATTCACTGCAGCCCTGCTTGGTGCAAGGAGCCTGAGAGAGATCTGCAGCTGCAACAAATCCCAGGAAGCACAGCCCTGAATCTGCAAAACACCCAGAAACCACAGCCCTGAATCTGCAAAAAAACCCAGAAACCACAGCCCTGAAGCTGCAAAAAACCCTAGGAACCACAGCCCTGTACCAAACCAAACCCCAGGAAACACAGCCCTGAATCTGCAAAAAACCCCAGAAACCACAGTCCTGCACCAAACCAAACCCCAGAAACCACAGCCCTGTACCAAACCAAACCNCAGGAAACACAGCCCTGAATCTGCAAAAAAAACCCAGAAACCACAGTCCTGCACCAAACCAAACCCCAGAAACCACAGCCCTGTACCAAACCAAACCCCAGGAAACACAGCCCTGAATCTGCAAAAAACCCCAGAAACCACAGTCCTGCACCAAACCAAACCCCAGAAACCACAGCCCTGTACCAAACCAAACCCTACGAGCCACAAGTGACCCCAGGACAGGGTGAGGGAGAGGAGAGGCAGACCTTGAGTCATCTGATTTCATGGATTTATTAACTTCCAGTCTTATTTAAGACAAAACATTTAAAAAGAAAAGCTTTGTGAAGATGAAGCAGTTTTAGCAAGTCTGGTGTATTTATAGACAGCACACAACTCCTAATCCTACAGCAGTTCTGTGGAGAAGGCCAGCTACAATTCCTCACCCAAATTTCCTTTCCACACTTCTGTGTCCATCCTGGCCTCTTACTGTTCATAGTGGCCAGTTGTACAGAACTAAGCAGAAAAAAATCCCTGACTTTCTTTACATTTCAGTGCCACAATGTCTCAGAAGGAAGTAGTGTCACCCCCTGTCCCCACAGAGATCCTGTCTGTTCCCCAGGTCCTACAAACACCACTGACCCTGTCCTGGTGCTGGGCACAGAGAAGAATACAGACCAGCTAAATCACAGAATACAGCTGCCTTTAATACTTTTCCTAACACAAGGAAATTAGATTAATCCCATAATCAAAGTCCATGTTCAGAAAGCAAAATAATAAGATGGTATCTCTAAAACCACGTGGCACAAAAATGCAAGGTTTAATTTTCTTATTATGGAGAGGGGAGAAAAATCTCCCTTCAATGCCCCATTCACGGAGCATCCTTGATCCTTGGGTTCTTATTGAAGTAACAGACTGTTGGATGCACCAGCAAGAAGAGTCTCCAAACTGCCTTTCAGTAACCCATTTTTTTAAAAAAAATTTTAAAAGTTTTTAAATCCAACACACAAACAAGAAACCCCCAAACTCACAGCATCTTTTAAATTTTCTTTGTCTGTGTGAGGAGTGCATTAGATCAGATAAGGGATATTAAATGGCCTTGAAGCCTGACAGCAAAGAGCAGCTCTAATGGGAGTCCCAAATTGTGCTGCCAGCAATCCAGTGTACTTACAAAACAGCAACATCAAGATGCCAGAACAGTGCCATGACCTATATTTCCTGCAAACCAATTTTCTTCTTTGTAGGGTGGATGGAAAGAATCCAACTGCTATTTAAGTTCCTTTTCTTTCTGCTGGAACTATGCCTTATCAAACACATTTTTCCTACACCCAACTTTTCTGTGTCCTGCAGCTTTTAAAGCAGGAATTATCTACAGTCTATTTATTTATTATAAACAATACTGCAAAATTGTGTTTAGGCCACAATTATCAGGTGAGACCAAATCTTTGTATCTCATTTCCACACTTTTAAAAGAAATCAAACCCCTTAAAGGGGAATCTTAACAGAAGAAGAAGAAGGATACAGGTCACACATTCCAAGGAATTTCTGTGGATTCATTACTGATGATGCCCAAATTTCCAACGTTCATACTTATCAAAGTGAGGGGTTTGTTCTTTTGCTTATTCCCATGCTATGGAGGAAATTGTATCCTTTAAGGAGAACATTAAAATCAAGACAACATTTTTCAAAGAAAGGAGGTATCTGCCTGATTTCTTTGACCCCCAGTGCCTTGTGATACCCCTAGAAATTCCATTTTTGCCTCCAAAGAAGGAACTTTGATCATTTGTTATACACGCTCTGCTCAGAGTGGTCAACAGAACACCTGAAAGGATTCATGATAACCTTGTTTTCACCACCCCACCCCCCCTTACAGCTATCCTTGCCAAATGCAAACTCTCCCCCCTCAGGCAGGGAAATTTGGAAACGGAACACCTGATGCAGCTTTTATTCCAAAATTGTCTCACGTGTGTTGAGTGTCAGAAAGAGCCATGTTGTGCCACAGCACCCACTTGTCTCGGGAAAATTGAAATCGCTCGGTGTCTAACACTTTGAATGATTTCCCAACTTCTCACTTGCCCCATCTGCTCCTCTCAGCTCAGTTTGATTTGTTTTAGCCTTTGTGTCTGCAGTGGCACCAACAAAACTGCAGCATCACTGCAAGCTCCTCTGCTATGGAGCTGTGCCAAGGCTCTCAGATTCAGCCTCCTCCGACAGAAAAGCACCAAAAAAAATAAGATCCCTGTCTCGTTCTGTCGTCTCTCCCATCCTCCAACAGAATCACAAGCAGCTCTCCTGCTCCAGTGCTGAGCTCTAAAATATCCCACCTACAAGATAACCCACATTACAATTCCAAATCAGATGTCCACAGAATACAGCAAAGCACATGAATGCCACATCTCAGCCCCAATTTTACTTTTTTAGTTGCCCCAATAAGCTCAGGAATTAAGGAAAAACTACTTGAGTTTATGCAGGGTTTTGTTTCTGTGCTCTTAGTATGGTACTTACAGACCTTTAAAGCAAAAACACCATCTACTTGCCAACATTTAAGAAACTGGGATTCTGAAATCAGATACAGAGCTTTTAAATAGGTGGCAAAATTGGAGATACACAACATGAAAGGGGTTTTTTGGTTAAGACAGTGCACAAGGTGGGTAATCACAGAGCTGTCCCTGAACTGCAACAGAATCTGAATACACCCACCCAAGGTTTTAAAAAGGGCCTTAAAGATGACGGAAGAAAAATTTTAGAAATGAGCACATGGGGGAAAAAACCCCCCACAATCAGCCCATACAAGTCTCCATTAAAAAAGACTCAACTCAGACTGAGCAGAATCTTAACAAAAGAAACTAAAAAAAGCCCAGACTCACACTTGTTCATCTTCCCACAGACTTAGAGTCAGCGACCACCAGATCAGTGAGGGCCCAAAAGGTGCAGATGTAGCTGTGAGAAGGGAATCACCCCAAAACTCTCCTTTGGGAGCCACCAAGGACTGAAATACATCATTTTGTACAGAGAAAAACAACTGATGGGGAACAGCCCTCACACCCTGACGTGTGTTTGTGTCACCGTGAGCACCAGGCTGAAAACAGCTCAGAACTCCGAGACAGTGGTCTCAAGTTGCCTTCGATTTACCCAAAAGGAGGTCTCAAGCTCAGTGAAAAAATATTTAGACCTCTCCAAAACCTTGGCATTCAAAAGTGCAAAGTACCAACAACACAAGTGACTTGGCCTGGTGTTTGCTGGAGATGTTCAGGATGGATCAGGTAACCAGGAATATCTGCTTTTCTTCAGGGAAGCACACAGTGAGGAACCAACACACACCACCCCTGGCACCAGCTCCACCCTGCTGAATCACTTAGCTGGAATTCCTCACAGTGCCCTCAGTGGGATATTTTTTTCCCCTGTATTCATTCCCTCCTTCTGGTGAAGGTAACAAAACCTAGCTTTACAATTGCAAAGATGTATAGCTATAACATTTTCAAAGAGAAGTCACTCGACACGCTGCCACTGCAGCAAACTGAGCAGCCAGTCACAAAGGTGGGCTGGTCCCAAATTTGGGAACAGTGTTCAGCAGTCATTGGGAAGTAAATGAGGCAGAAAGTGAGTTAGCCAGGGAACTGCAGAGCTGGGAGCACAATCAGGTGTGGGAGCTGCAGGGGAAGCAAAGGTGAGCAGAACCAGAGAGCCAGCACTGACATCTGCAAGGTAAAATATTATGTTTGCAACGAGAAGAGAAATCTCTCTGGCAGAAGAGGCTGGCTGTGGCATTAACTGCTCCAGTGAAAGTCTTTGGCACAGCAGTGAGTGTGTGTCCATAAACAGAGAAAATAAATCAGGAGACATATCGAATTAACCAGCTTCAATGGACATGCCATTTTCCTTCACAGATCACAATTTCTCCCATCTCTGTTCCCGTTTGCTGACAGCTAAAAAACATTATCCCAATCCCCAGTTCATATTTTTGAAATCAGGGCTCTGTGATCTTGCCATTCTCAGCAGCCACGATGCACAGCCCGACTCCAATGAGGAAATCTTAGTGGGTGACTGCTTTGTTCCACAACACCCTGAAAGAAAAGCTGCCAGCCAAATGTCTCCAGCCAAATGCAAAATACATTATTAATGAAATTAGAGCGAGGAACCTTTTTGTATGGCGCTTTTATTAAATAATTCCAAGCGACTCCGTTGCGCAATTACAGCATCTGAACTTTGCTTTTTAAATGTTGCCATGTGTAATCTCCACTGTGTATTTGCACTTGAAACGGTAATCTGAAGGCAACAGAGTCTGTAATAAGTGGAATTATTAATAAACTCTATTCCAGGTCCTCCCACTAGTAAATGTACCCTAGGGCCCTGCATAAGGTGACATTCTTACTTTAATATTAAGATTAATATCATATTTCTTCAAAATTTGCTTACAAAAAGTTGCAGAAACAGATGAGCATTTCCACAGATAAACAACCTATTTCAAAGACAACCATTTAGAATTAAAACTCCTTCCTCATTCTTTGGCATTAAAAAGAATTGGGCAAACCATAACCTACAGGACCAACAGCAATGCTCAGCCCAGATCATTTCTCCACAGGGGAGGAATTTCTGGTGGCCTGTGATGGGCACAGGATGAGCCAAGCTTGTGCAAGGTAACCTGTAAAGGAAAGAGGCAAAAATGCAAAGGAAATAAAGAAGATGCCTGGTCAGCTCATATCACCATCATCAAGGAAGGGTTCTGAGCTGCTCATGGAATTGGTAATGGGGCACGTGGCCTTCCATGTCTCAGTAACCTGTGCAAATCTGGCTCAAGCTGATAATGATCAAACCTAATTACAATCTGACAGCTCTCGGTGGCTTATACAGTGCTTAAGATTTTATCACAAGTCTCATGATATTTAGTGTTCTTCTTAAGCCCTAATTCCTCATGTCAAGCAATTACCCAAGATGCTCCACTTCCAATAATAAATGGAGTTTCCACGCTGTGAGCGCGGAACAAAGCTTCACACGTGACCTAAATGAAATCTAATGGTTTCTAAACTTTTGTTTTTTCTTAAATATATACATTTAAAATTCTGCTGGGTCCCTCTATGAGTTTTGTTCAGCTGCAGAGCCAGGTGCAGATGGATACAGATACATCCAACACAAGTACTGGATAAGAACAAGCACGTTCAGCAGAAAGATCATTACACTGTCAAACACCAAGGGCAGAGCACCTACCACCAAGTAAGGGAAATAACAGGCTTAAACCAAAGTCACTGCTTAAAACTACAGCAGAATTAATCACCTGCATAACCAATTATCTCAGTTCTCTACATCTTTGCAACACTGGGTGTCTTGCTAGATGATAACACCTCTCCTCCAACACTGCTGCCTGTCTCTGAGAAGCAACTTCTGCTGTATCCCATACTCAAACAGCTTTGACTCAGGAGAAACCTGGGTGACAGCAAGGGAGAGATGAACTGCTCCACACTGGCTTTTGGCTGAGTTCTTCACCTCCGTGTAAGAAATCCCTTCTGGCTGGGAGCAGAGGGCCAGCTGGCCCTGGTGCAGCAACCTTGGCTCCCTGGCAGGCACCAAGAGCACACACATTGAGATAATTCACCAGAACACATTTGTGAGCCTGGCACGTCTATGCCAGCAGCAGTATCACCCCCAGTCTGGGTCCTCACTTCCACCACAAAGTTTTCCAGGAGATTGTTTGGTCTGTGTCAGCTTTTACCACCCTCAACATCCCAAGGCACTGAGCTTTCCTACAGAACATCACCTGTGGGAGGTGTCTCACTTGTGTCTGCTGCCTGCTCATGCTCTATGACATCCTTCACTTCATTAAATGGAAAGACAATTCCTTGTTCAGTTCTCCAAAGGGTTTTTAATAGGTCTTTATCAGAAGTCCTCTCTTTCCTGGGCTAACCCTCTCCTGTTCCTCTCTTATGCTGGGCTGACACAAAAGCTTTGTCTAGTGTAGATCAACTGCACCCAGAAAACAGACATTCAGCTAAAAATCTCTCAATTTTTTTCTAAAAAACATTTCTTGCCTTCCTAACTTACCTGTCCAACCCAAACTCATCACAGCAGTCCAGAACCTTTAACAGCAGGACACTTACCTTCCTACTCTGTTCTTCTTCCAGATTACACTTAGAAGACACAACTGTAGAGAATTCAAATGACACAGCTCAGAAGGAAAATTAGATACGCGTGACTTGTAAATTGAGATGTGCCTGGCCTTGGACCAAGGAAACCTCTAAGTCCATCACATCAAACCAGCAGGCAAGAATTTTGATAATGCAATAAGAAAGCTGGTAAAGCTTCAATCCCTGATCTGCTGCAACAGCCAAAAGGGTAAATATTCACTGCAACTCTTCTACCCATTTCAGACTTGATTACTAAAGGAACCTCAAATCTGCATAACAAAAGCTGAAACTCTTCAGACACTGTGGACAGCTGATCTTTACACAAAACAATTCTATTTCAATGACGTGTAAGAAATTATGCACTGGTATCCCACACGTTAGGTTTTGTAAGGGATGCTCCAAGGCTTCCCCTTTTTCCCATGGATTTCCATGGCCTCGAGAAAAGTAACATATTTGCTCTATCAAAGTGGGATTATGATTTGAGAAGGTGACGTCCTGACCCCACTTTTCCAAACTCTCACTGAAAAGCCACAATTACATGTCCATTAACTGCAGGGCAACTGCTGGAAGGGTTTTTTTGTGTGGAAAACCACTATGGAGCACCTGTGATTTACCTGACCCCTGCACAGGCCATGGAGAGCCTGCTCTGAACCCTTTACTCCAACTCTGCACAGACCTCCAATGGACCAAAGCCTTTTCCACATGAAAAATACTGAACTAATATAATTTAAAGCATGAATTTAAGCTCATTTGAAGGATTGCAAAGCCAAGTGTAGGCATGGTTATTTCAATAGTAAAGTTGCAAATCTCAGTTTAGCCTCAGCTTACTGAAGGCTTTTAAAAGCTAAATCTATATAAACCAGTCCTAATCTCAGAGATGTTTCTGATAAGGGCCTGTACCAGCTTAACACAGTGTGGGGAAAAATAAATCAATTTAAAATGAGACTTGTTCAGTGATCGTGTACATCTCAAAACTGTGACTGGAGGGACTTTGGTCTATTGACAGTAATCACACACTTTAACACAAGCCCAACATCATCTCTTCATTCACCAGACAAATAAAATTTCATGTTGGAAAACAGTAATGACAACAGTTAATATTTTCAGTAATAAGTTATCCTCACAGAGAGCACTTGACCTTCATTGTAATTTCCACACAGCTTGCAGTAAACCACCTGAGTGTGTACAAAATGTAATGAATAAAGAAATATTTAAAACGATAGAATGTTATTAAAGTAGGTCACAATTCAAACAGCACAATTACTGAAAAAAACGATGTTTGAAACTACATCGCTCCCAATCCTCCTCACACTGGATGAGCTACTCTATAATTTATTTTGCCTAACAACAGCTTCTGTCCATATTGTCTCTCTTTATCCCCAAAGACTCTATTAATGCAGCCCACTGTGCCACATGACAGCACAATGCCCACACAAGGCATGAAATGTCACAGATCACAGCTTTACACCTGGCCAACATAATATATTCATCAAATTCTTTCATGCAGTGGAAACATTTGTTGTTATTTTGTGGGTCAAGCTACAAGAGGCAGATGGAATGGGCACTTTACTTACGGGGGGGGGGGGT
>VZRV01009344.1:1249486-1379451 GCA_013398115.1 Falcunculus frontatus
GGGGGGGGGGGGTCCCTAAGCACATTCACTTTGTTTATGAGAGACAAAACCCAGCCTCACACAGCTTTCTAAGAAGCCTTGGACCAAACATTGTTATTTTAAAAGGATGAGGAAGAGTGGTTTCCTCTGAGGCTTTTGGATGACAATCACGATTCCTTTTGCCCCTTAACATTATATTCTATGTATTCTGAACATCTTTAAAAGCTCAGAGTGGGGCTTTTTATTCACATCCTAAGAGGAGATGAGCCTAATTAAGATCCACCTGTAAGTTAAAGCAAGTCTGACAGTAACAGAATGGTGAGACTCTCCCCAGCACTCACCCCTGTGAAATCCCACAAATTCTGTAGGAAATGCACCATAGCAGGTCAGAGTGGTCAGCTCTCTAATTTTAACCAGGAATTCAGGATGAGTGGATGTAGATATTGGCTTTACCCATCCTTCCACAGACCACAAAACAACCTAAACTGTCCACAAAGACAGAAAAATGTAGAAAGAAAATCCTTGGATATAAAATGTACCACTTGATACATTATGAATATTTTGAGTGATTTTGAAACAGCATTTTAAATTATTGACATTGATGCTACCCTGAGAGTTTTGGGGAAAATTTCTATATAAACAGCAAAAATCTTTGCTACAAGGAGAGTATTAACCCTGTTATCTTTTAATTATTGTTGTTGCACATGAGTATCAGTGGCATGTGTGGGTTAGAAGCACAGCCTACCCATGTTTGAGCTTGCTGGAAAACAAAATCTCAGGACAGGTCTTCCAGTAGAAAAAATAAGGGGAAAAAAATAGTACCTACTACTACATTGCTTTTTTGGTAACACAATTATACAGTAAAGTCTGGATGCATATCTAATTTTATCTCCTAGCATCTGCCACTGCTTCATGCCCTCTAAGATAGTCTGCAAGCACGTTGATAAACAGATTAAAAGGTAACTCAATGGATACAGAGCAATCCTCTGAGTTCCCAGAACGAAATTTGACTGAATCACACTAAACACACCACCCCCAAACCTCCAAAAGAAGAGGAAACCCCTTCTCCCCCTGAGAAGTAAACTTCCATCCTACTGTTTTCCTTGCCTGAATACCAAAAAGCACGAATATAAAAACATATTTGCAACCAGACACTGATTTTTCACAGAGAAGTGCCTGTTTGCTTGTTTGTTTCGGGAAAGATTCAAGTTCAGATAGCTAAATGGAAAATTGTGATTATAGAGAAGAAAATATTTTATGCATCAACTCCTTTCTCCTGGAACACCAGCTTCAGTAAGATTTATCATATTTACTATTGACAGATGATTCTTCCATCCATTAGTCCTCATAAAACAGGGAAGAAACCCAGCAGCCTGGTGCTTAGGGAAGGAGGGAAATATGCCCATGGCAGGAGGTTGGGAATGAGTTGATCTTTAAGGTCCTTCCCAACCCAAACCATTCCATGATTCTATGCCATGGCCAGTTGAACTGTAGGGGATTTTCTCCACATGAAGGCCATTTAAATTGGAACTGGGCTTTGATGTGCAGTGCTGAATATTGGGATTTCCTTCTGACTTAGCAGCTTGGGGTGAAGAAAACCCCCGGCCATGTGGAATTGCCAGGCAGGTGTGCCCACAGAGCCCTGACCCTGTGGGAGGAGAGCAGATTGACTAAAGCAACTCATCCTGAAGGAAGGCAAAGCATTCACTTCATCCTCATGAAGAAGTGAAAGCTCAGGCTTTCAAATGAGATGTAAAATAGAGCCCTGACCATTCATCGTCATTAAAGATCCCATGAAAATTCCCACAAGAGCGAAAATGTTAACTAACACGTCCTGGCCAATATCCAACTCGGATAATTGCATTCTGCTTCCTAAATTCCCCTTGCAGTTTCAATTGGATTAGTTTTTCTTCATTTCTCTTCCCTAAACCCCTCCTGCATAATGTTTCCAGCCTGGAATGGCTGCTGTATTCCACTCCAGAGGTGTGTGAATTATCAGTGCTGGGCAATCCCAACATACATTTTGGATATATTAGTCAGGGAAAACACTCTCTGAGCTGGAGTAATCCCCTCACCTCTCACTGAGGAGCATTTAACTTTACAAATGAGAAATCCCTCTGATGTTAGTAAGATATTTTTTTTCTTTTTTTTTCTAAAATATTGCCCTGCAAGGAGTGGTACCAAAGCGGTCTCCTGCCAATTAGGAAAGTCCTTTGCTGGGCCATATCCTCAGCTTGAGGAACCAGCTGCACTTGCTTTGACTTCAGTAGAGCTCTGCTACATTAAAACAGGAGTAAATATTCATACAGTGTTTTTTTCACTAAGTCACTCATGTTTAAATGTTGGAAGAATCAAAGGAGTTGGCTGGTGAATGCATCAATCTGTGGTTATAAAAGAGGAATATCAGAATGTATTCTCATCCCTTTTAACTGGCTTGCAAACCTTCATACCATTTTAAGGGGAAGTTGGAGGTTCTTTAACTCGGCATACTGATGAAAAATGAAAGCACTGTGAAATATGCATCTACTGTTGTGTGCTATGTGTATTCTACTGTAAATACTCACAATAGTGGAGAGGCAAACAGAAAAGTCCTGACCCAGTGCATTTTATGAAACAGGAGGAGCAAAGGTGATTTATGTGCATAAAAGCAAAAACTGACAAGCCTTTGATTTTCTTGCAGAACAATCCCAAAATGATTGTCAAGACTGCTTAGGTTTTTTGCCCTCTGCACTTCCTGTAATAGGACCATTTTATCCAACATGCTGTTTTATAGACACAGTATATGGGGTCATTTCCACCTGCTATCCAGGTTACTCAAAAGAATACTTCTCATTCCCCCTTCCAAGAGCTCTTAGCAGCAGTTGAGATTGGCTTGTTTTCACTTCCAGCCTCCTCCTGCATCTCTGGTTATGCATAAACCCACAAACACTCCACTTATTCCTTCTTTAGAGCTCTGAGAGAAGAAGAACATCCTTAAAATCAAAGAGAGCAATTGTAGACAGGCTGCAGTCAGAAAAATGGGGAACACAGGGAATACACCCATCCTGGGATTTTCTCCTGAATATCCTAATCCTCCTCCTTTGCCCCTTGTAGGAAGTGCCACTGTGAAGGCATCTCTATTTGTCAGCTCCATGCAGGGCTGGCTGCAGCATCACACTTAATTCCCTTGAAAAAGTGTGGATGGAACAAAGGGGGATGGGAAACCTCCAACAGCATCCTACTTCTGCAGCAAACATTCCTAGTGAAGGGTATGGAATTGAGTGGGGAAATTAAAGGTACCAGAGGGTGAATACCAGGCACCAGCATGACTGAGGCTCAGCTGATGAGCACAGGTGGATCTACGAAGGGATTTTAAGTCAACAGCAGATGGTTAGAGAAGCACAGACCATGTTCCTGATCTGCAGCACGCACATAAGTTTGATAAGGAGAGAGCTGATCTCCAGAAACCACTGACACATTTTTGCTGCTCGTGTACTGCCATTCTGGGTACCAGCCTTGACTCCAGCTCAGCTCCTTTTGCACACAGCTGACATCCACATGGGAAACGATACCCATCCTCCACCACAGACTCCTCTGTTCCCATGGTTTTGCTCCAGTGGAGAAATGGGCTTGAGCTGGAGAACTCTGAGGTTTTGCTTCCTTATGCTAAGTAGTGCTCGAAATTATCGGGCATTTACGGCAAACACAGGATGGGAAGTTTAGTCCTGACACTGAAATTGAATTTCGAAAGTGTACAACTGTCCATCGATGGCCTCGGTTTCATGAACAACCTGAAAAGAAGACTGCAGTAAGATGTCTCTTTCAGCCACTCCTTCCTTCCCACTTTGGTTTCTTTTTAAGACTACCCAGTGTGGAGTGGAAAGATTTGCACTCCTGTGCTCTGAAACAGTCACTGCCACAACAATCAATAAAAAATTAGCTTAACTACAGGAACAGAAGCTTGGGATTAGAGAGATCTAAAAATGGATGGACTTCCCTACCTTCCTCTCTGCATTTTGAGGAACCCTTCCAAAAACCTGACCATAAGCTCTCTGGAGAAAATCATTACAGAGGCAAAATTACAGAGCACCGGGTGTCACTCTGCAATAAGTGTTTGTTGGTCAAGCAGGAGTCACCCCACAGACACCCCAGCACTCCCAGCCTCCAGTCCAGAAAAAAGGTGCTAGGCATGGAGAGCTTGCTTGGAGCACTGCTTGAGTGATCAGGCCAAAGCCGTAATCAGCCAGTCAGTGGCACAATAGCTTAATTCTTTATTTATAAGTCTGTCTCCCCTCTCTGGTTCAAGCAGTTTATACACTTAATTCAATTTTAAGAGCTATGTGTTTGTTTACTAGAGCAAACAAAAACCAGTAATGAAGAGCTGTAGTTTAAGAGAAGTAACAACCTGCCTGTCTTCTGCTCAGAATTAAAATTTTAGCACTAAATATTGACATTAGAAGCTTAGTTCCATGTCTGCTTCTCACACCCCCCAAGCACACACCAGAGAATTTGGTGTGAGATCACGGAAGGATCGGTGCTGACCTGTGCTTTCAGCATGACATCCCAAAGAAACCATCTAAAACCTGGTGGGGTTCCTCAGGGCAAACCTTAATCAATCCATTTGCCAACACCATCAACCTCAGGAGTCTTCTTTCCCTTTTATCTCTAGCCTTCCTTACTTTCATTCCTTGCAGCACCACAGACAGAGTAACCCATATACAGAAGAGAATGATGGTATCATCTACCACTGCACTCCGCTTGGTTAAGGAAAGGTATTCAAGCTGGAGACCTCTCTGTCAATTGAAGAAAGAAAAAAAGTAAAAAAAAAAAAAAAGAAAAACCTGTTGCAAAAAAAAATTCATCACAAACAAAGCCTTGGGTTTGGAGCTTTGCTTCTTTAGCTTTTGGGTTTAGATTTACCACTCGCATGAACATCTACAAGCAGTTTAACACCACAATTAAAAAAGCACAGTCAGTTCAGCCCAGATTCCTTAAATCCAACATAATTACTTCCCATAGAACTACTGAAGTCTACTGAAAACGTAGCTGCAGCATTAGAGGGTTATTTGCTCCAAGGACCTTTTTAATATGGCAGTATTGTAATACTGCAGTGCAAGAGCCTCTCCAGCCATAAAAAGAAATTTAGCTCAGAAACACAACTTGTGGGCAATGAAAAACACATTTGCTTCAATTTTCCATCATTTAATAATAGCATTATTTAACAAGATCAGTTAAAACAACCAGCCTCAGAAGACACAGCAGTGCACTTCTTCTCATGAGACTCCGAGGGCACTGAAATGAAATTCATTCTGCAAACCAAACATTCAAAGCAGCCAGCACCACTAGAAAGACCACATTTAAAAGGGAGAACAACATTTAGTGACTGACCAGAAAAAGAGAACCCCTCTCTGTATCCCCAGACATGCACATTTTACTTTAAAGCTGCTATATATTTCACTGGCAAGGAATATAATAGTCTTCCCCTGGAAGTAACATATTTGTCATTACACTTTCATTTCCATTCAAAATCAAGAACACACTGAATTTGCACACATGGGGAAGCAGCTACCAAGATCTGGGTGTATTCTGTATCACATCACTAGTCAAACCCAATATATCCTCACATAATTATTTTCCTACAAGGTTACGCCTAATTGGCCACTAACCTCCCTGATTAATCATCTACACTACAAGAAGGCGTTGAGAAAAAGGCAGAAGGGCAACAAAATATTTATTCGGGTTGTAAATATTAAACCAAGAGGGGACAGCTGGTTCAAGTTGCCCCTTCCCGGCTGGCACGCAGAGGCGGATGGCGAGAGAACCCTGCTCGAGAGTCACAGACACACACACACACAAATAAGAAAGGAACCGGTGTCTCACGTTCATTCCCAGCACGGCCCGGAGATGCTCACTACGACTCTAAGTTGCCCGTGCCCGGCTCTGGAAGTGTTAAATCCCCGCGCACGGCCCCGAAGCGCGGCTCCTGCGGGCGAGCCGCCGCTCTCATCCCCGCTCGCACGTCCCAGCCGCGCAGTGGTGGCCGGCAGACGAGGCGGCACCGCGCTGCCCGGGCATCCCTCCCCGCCTCCTCGCCGGCTCCGCCGCGCCAGCGCCTCCCTCCCGGCGGAAAAACTTCCGCGCTGCTGGCGCGGAGCCTGCGCGGGCGGAGGCGGCTCCGGGCCCGCGGCGGCAGCGCCGGTCCCCTGCAGCTACCGCATCCCCCCAATAGCGGCAAGCGGGAGCCCCCCGCCCCTCCCGGGCCGCGGGCAGGGGGCGGCGCTCGGCGGGGACCCCCCCTCTGACAGCTCCGGACTCCTTCTCCTTCCTCCTCCACTCGCGCCCTGCGAGGGGACGCGGCTTCCAACCCGCTGCCCTCCCGCACGTTCCCCTAAAACCCCACCGGCAGCACCTCTCACCATGGTCCGCTGCCCGGTGTTGCTCGTGCCCGTCCCTCCTGCGGCAGACAGCTGAGGAGGGCCCTTCCAGCGCTGGGGTGGTGGTAGCGGGGCTGTGCCGCCCATCACTCCCGGCTTCACGGCCAGGGGGGCTGCAGCCAAAAGCTGCCCGTGGGAAATGGGACAGCTGAGCCCTCGGCCGGGCTGGACAGCGGCATCCCCGCCCAGCCGTGGTCAGGCAACAGGCGGCAGCTGCGGACATTCACGTGCGCTGGGGCAGCGGAGCTTGGTCCTTCACATCCAGTGAAGACATCAAGAGGCGTTCTGGGCCCAGTGGGATGTGGCATCGCCCTTCCTTCCCATCCTCCCTTCTCTTCCTTGGGATTCTGCCTGGCTGTCCCACAAGAGGTTCCGTTCCTGGCTGCCGTCTCCCCTGTGCAGGAAGGTGTCTGCTCCTGATGCTTGAAAACGGACTTTGAAGGCAGAAATACTTTTGAGTGACAGCTTATAGCCACGGTAGATCCAACTTCCCTGGCTGTTCACTGATGGATGTTAAGTGTTTCTCTGGCAAGCTCTGACCTGAGCCAGCTCTGTCAATAGGTGCCTGGCCTGCTGGGGAGTGCTCAGGAAGGAGAATTGCAGTCTCTGCACAGATATATTTCTTGCTCTTCTTGTCCACTCTTTCAGTGGGATGTCACCAAACAGCAAAATTAATCCCTGGCAAGGAAGAAATTCACGTGTGAGCTCGCAAAGCACAGCAGTGAGACAGCGATTAAAGTTTCTGTCTAATTCTAGGAGATCAAGCTTGTAATAGCTAGAGAATGAGACTTAAGCTGCTTTACATATTCCTTCATATGTAAGATCATTAAGGCATCTGTGGTTATTGCACCTCATGGCAGAGGGAGCCTTGTTGGAGGTGTTAATAGTGGCAAAACTCAGTGGCTGTGGGCATGTGCCATGTGACAGGCTCTTAACCTTTTGTCACTGTGACCTGACACATTTGACTAAACCACTTTTGCTGGTTTCCCAATCTCTTACCTGCTGTCCTGTGTCACATATTTATTGCAGGAGTAACAGCTCTTCCTGCTTAATGGGCTTCTTCAAATCAAACCCTGAGCTGTTTGATAATGGCTGCCTCAGACATTTTGTTATCCTTAACTTGTGGGTGATAAAAGATGAATAAAGCTGTCAAATATCCTATTGATTGTGTGATTGGCATGTACCCTGACTGCCCTTCTAACACCGAGTTTCTTCCATTCTCTTTCTTTCCTGGGGTTTGGGTGAGGATGGCAAGAGGAACCAGACCTCTAAAACAGCACTGAACCTTCAGTCTGTCGGCCCAATCTGTTCCCACCCACCACATCTGTGTGAGGAATACAACTCTTGGCAAAAATATATGTCAGATCTCAGGCCCTACATCTTTCTGGTGTTAACATATGGTGTCCCTGATTTTGAGGCCCCAGTAGTTTCCTCCCTGATGTCTTCTTGCCTGATTTTGGAGGGTGGAGTTTGGTAGAAAATCTGCCAGGTTCACATAACAGTGAATAAAACCGCAGCTGTGGGCTCGTGATCCCGATGCCAAGTGGGATGTGAGAGATGGGGATTTAGTTCCAGCTCCAGTACAGGTTCCTCCTGCTTTTAGCAAAAACACTTGCCAAAGATAGGACGATGAGTTGGGTTGAAGAACTTGCTGTTGGTACGACCGACTCCCTGGGCTTTGGGAATGCTCTCAGCTCCCATAGGAAGGGCGTTCTGCACTGAGAGCATGGATGTACAAACCCTTCTCTGCAATCCCATCCAAACAATGAGATACGGAACGGGGGACGCTTGCAAAAGATCGCTGAAAGAAATCTCTATGCAAGTGACGTTAATTTCCATTCCTTAAATGCAGATGTGCGAGCAGAAAAGCCACATAAGTGCCCGTGAATGCGAGCGAGCTGGAGAGCTCCCACAGAGCCGTGGAGCTCCAGTGCCTCGGAGTCAGCTGGGAAGCAGAGTGCCACGAACAGCTGGGCCAGCAAAGGAGCAAGCCCCGGGAGAGGGAGCAGGAGGCGAAGATGCTGCAGTGCACAACTGCAGTCAGGGACTGATTATCCTCATCTCAGAGCAGGCAGAGTTTGAAATGGAAATGAGGAGGAGATTTCCCTGCCACAGTACCCAGCAGCTACAGCAGACGCTGCTCTAAGACAACAGGGAAGCAGGCAGCGCGCTGCAGGGACTTGTGTTTCACCATTATTCAGCTCATCTCAGAGCTCTCCTTTAATTGTTACTCCAAAAGTTTCATCCAGGAATGAAACACGAACAAAAAACTACTTCCATCTTCACATCTTGACATTGATATCGAGGTCTGGGTGCGTATGGAGACTTCAGCTTGTGTACTCAAAGCAGAGCAAATTAGCAGTTCTTTGCACAAGTCTCATCCTTCTGGGCTTGGAAACAAAACACCGCCTGCGATACCATGTGAAGGGCTCCGGAGCCAGGAATTCCAAAGGCATCTGAGCTGTAGGAAGTACACAGCTTCACAGACTCACAGAGCCCCAGAATGGCTTGGATTGGAAGGGACCTTAGAGATGTCCTCATTTCACCCCCTGCCGTGGGTGGGGATGCCACTGCCTAGGTCAGGTTGCTCAAAGCACCATCAGATGTGTCTGAGAAGATCTCAGGGTGTAGCACCTACTCATCCTAAAATGATGAAACCAAACCCACCTTCCCTGATGTACTTCAGTTCTCCCCCAAACCTTCAAAACTTCCATACAATGTAACTTCCAGGCAAGGATCAATGCAAACATCTCACAGGCTTTTGTCTCTGCCCAAAAGAGAGGTTGGATTTGTGTTGTCATCATCCTTCATCACAGCTTGGGGATTTTTTTTTCCTTCTTTTTTTGTGACTTTAGGAAGCTCTCAGCTTTCTCAGGTAGGATATGCATCTTCTGATGGCACCTAAAAAACAACAAAAAAAAAAACCAAAACAGAAATGAAAAGAAACCTCAGGTCTCTGTTTTAGTCATGACAGAGGAACTTAATCAAATACATGCCCAGGAATACCATGAGTCTCTATGCAGAGATAAATGTTCTGAGTTTTATACTGCAATGTTTTTACTTCAGCACTTCCCATCCATGGATCTCATGGAGCTTCATTGAGGTGTCATTACTCCCATTGTGCCAGACAGTTGAAGTGAAGCAGCTGCTGTTTGACCAGGGGCACTGTCTGGAGGTAGATCAGGTAGTCTGACCTGATTTTACGTCTTTCAGATTCACACAGATACAAGGAGAGACACATGCAGTAAGTTAAAAGGGATTTCGGAGACACTTCCCGCTAAAACGCATTGCATCACTGTAGCATCCACTGCATGTGCTAAATTCCAATCTTTGGATTAATATTCAGGGGTAAACATTAGTCTGGATCTACAGCCACAATATACACTCCCACACCCTCAATCCACTGAAAGAATAATTTAGTATTTTTATGCAGCAGTCACCTCCAAAAAAAAATACTGCTCTCCAAGGTAGAAGCCAAGCAAATAATACTAATAGTAATAGCACTATTTCTTCCTTAAAATGTATTCCTCCATATGATTTCTCTAGAGGAAAACATAGAAGATGATTTTTGATTGCCTTGTGTTCCCTTTCTAATGCGTTTGAGAGATCAAACTTGAATAGTTTAAATATGAGTTTAAAAAATGAACTTAAAAATTGAGATTCACATTGCCAAATATCATGTTGGGACATATTTGTACCAGTAGCAATACCGTAGCCATCCATGCAGGAAACAAAAGCAATACCCATTTCTCCAGTCACAAATAAACTAATTTGTAAACCCAGCTATTTCCAGACTGGAGTTTATATTCTATTCATAAAAATAGAAGGATTGATGGTGGCTTGAGGGGAATTTGTACTTAAAACTGATTTAACAGTAAATTAGTGGAAAACATGCAGAATGTGTGTAGGGCTATTTTTACACAAATAAAGATGCTAAATTCATCCAAAAGATTGTTTGCTGTGAATTATTCACTTAGTCCTGTCAGTTCCTGAACTTCTATGAAGGTTCTGTGGAAAGCAAGAAAAAAAAAAACAAGCATATGCAAAGCAAAACAGCATCAAAAGTCAAAGAAGTCTCCAAGGGAGATGAACTTCGATGCCATAGTAGGGTAAACAAATGGAATTATTTACAGTATAACATTATCATTTGCAATGCTATTTTATTCATTATTTAATCACACACTGAGTCTCCCTTGTAGCCCGTGGTAGACGACAGAACCATTTTGTTCTTTCACCTCCCATGTCTGTATGGAAATGAGAGGGTTTATCTAACATTCAAATACATCACACCAGTTACTGCCTCCTGCCTGCTCAAAACACACTCCTTTCCCTCCAGCTGCTCAGGGGGCACATGGATCTCAAGGTTACAAGATTTCAGGAGTTGAGAATGGGCTCAAGATCATGAGTTTCCTATAACTGGGCCTTGCTTTCACTGTCTCGCTATTTTTGTTGTGCTCTCACGTTGAAGACAGCTCCACTATTCCAGCTAGATTTGAGGAATCTCATGATTTCTTTCACAATTTGCATAACCACGTGTCAATCAAGGGCTAAGCTTAAGCACCTCTTCTCTTAATCCCCTAATTTGCAGGGGCGCAGAGGGGGGACAGAGAGGGCGGCTCCGTTCAGCAGTGGAAATCAGCCAAAGGCGGATACTGCCAGGATTAACCTAATCCAACTGCTACAGCTATTCAATTTGGAGACTAAGGATGATAAAACCTATTTTCCCAGTCAATCAATCATTGTGATCGACTTGGAAAACAAAAAAAAAAAAAAAAACAGGGAAAATTAATGAAATCAGCAGAATTATGTCAAATGACAGTGCTGAGGAGGCCTCGTGGTAGAAACATCTCACTAGTGCTGGGAAGGGAAATCAACAAATTATAAGAATCCTTATAATTAAGAGCTTATCAAAGCACTTTATCCCATCAAGCACTACCTTACAGATACCAGGTATCACTTTTCTTAACACTTAAGGAAATTAAGAGCCACGAGGATGCTTGAAACATCACAAGGAGCGAGCCAGGAGCGGAAGGTGACATACCACGGTGCATCCTAACTGATTGAGGAGGTTACCCAGGGAAACAGGAGAAAAAGAGTCATTGCTGGCTGAAGCTGATCCCAGGCTCTGCTGTCACTGCCAGTTCCATCTGTGAGCAAATCCCAACCACGAGACTTCCGAGCTTCCTTCCTAACTACTTGTGCAGTAAACAGCATCCCACCAGCAGCCCGACGAGAACAATTACATGCTCCGTCTCCTTTCCTTCCCTTCGGATTGTCTCAAATAATAAAGGTGTTTGCAAATATTGTCTCACTAAAAACAAGGACCTTCAGCTGGTGATTGCTGAAAATGAAGGTTTTGCCCTGGAAGAGTGAACAAGCCTTGCTGACAAGTGCAAACCCACAGGCTGTGCAGAGCCCTCTGTCGCGTTGTGGGGCGTGTCATACTCGGTTTGACTTCCCTTGCCAAACTCATTTGATCCCGGTTTCTGTGCAGCCTAATGAAAACAGGATTGGCTTCATTTACTGTAGGTGATTTCTTAATAGCTGCTTCACGTTCCTCTAATAACCCATCCCCACCTTCCTCATCCAGGGTGTGCACGGAGCCAACTGAGACTTTAGCACAGGCTCTGACACTGACAAATGCCTGGTTTTGATCACCTGAGGTTGTGTGAATCTATCACACACACATCAAAATCAAAAGCAACATAAGGGAAGCATTAATTAAACCGTATCAAACACAGACTTGACAAGACTATGATTTAAGTATAAAACTGCCTGAAGAATTGTGATTCAATATTTTAGTTCATAACCCACTTTTTCTATCATTGTACAGAACTGGAAAAAAAAAAAACCTGGAACGCTTTCCCCCTCCACCCCCTTCATCTGTTTTATTTTATCTTTCAACTTGAGCTGGCAAGTCTGTCTCAGCATCTCCCATGAAAAAAGGTGACATAAATTGCTCAGAGAGTTGAAAGAGAAGAAAAGCTTGTAAACAAGTTACCAATTCTCATTCCCTGTCCCCTAACTCCAAAGAGAGAAACATGAGCACGCCTCGCAGAGGATGCAGTTTCTTCTCATTCAGATCCAGGTCTGAGGATTGCTCTGTGCAGCAGTTACTGAGGTTCCTCTGAAATACTTGATATTATCCTAAATCACCAGACTATTCCTGGAAGCTAGCAGGTATATCTGGTTGGATCCTAAGGGAGCAGTGAGAGCTGACTTACCAAAGGTTTACTCTGGATGTTCATCTGGTCCAAACACAAATGCTGTGGACTGGTTGTGTTGAGACCTCTGTGAGATTTCTGATACTCCCTGCTCTGAGTTCAGCTGGAAGCTGGGAGTCTAGGGGGTCACAAAATCTACAAAGAATAAAAATTGAACAAATCTTTAAATCTGGTTACAGTTATCTGTTATAAATCACACAACCACTCCGACGGGCCATCGAGGAGGAGGCAGCTGTGGGCAGGAGCTGAGAGATGTGTGGTCCAACAGGGGGAATGCTGGAATAGTGCCCCAGATGATCCACAGGGGGATCACTCTGTGAGCAAACTGCACCTCCCGTGTTAATTTAAGTCCTTTCCAGCCTATCTGCCATTCTTTAATGTCAGGAAGGCTTATGAGAATATTGAAAAGGCCACTCTGGCCTGACATTTGATGCCAGTGGAGGTCAGGAACACAAACCCCAAGTCAGAGCCTGTTGAGAAGGCAGCTCCAACTTTCCTCTAATACCTTGCAATTACCTTTTTTTTCTTGGCTCTAGGTTTATCCTCTTTCTCTCTCTTAATTTCAGACTAGGGGTTTTGGGGGTTTTTTTTACACTTCTGCGTACATCACTCTCCACTGTTTGCTTCTCTGGCTTCATACATAGGAAAGAGAAATAATGTCTTTTTTATCAGTGGGAACTGATCACTTCCACTTTCTGATAAACAGAGCTACCCTGACTATCTCACATTTCCACTCATGTATCACTGGCATCCAAAACCACCTATCAGCAGAGTCTTGGCACAGTGTCTTCTAAACAAGAATAAGATGCAAAGTTTTCCCCTGGAGTGGTAAGAACTTTCCCTGAAAACCCCAGTATTTGCTGCAAGCACAGAGCAGGCCTGTTGGCTCACTTTGTAACCTCCTGCAGTAGCCACAGCCTGAGGGCTTGCAAGTCTTCAGTTTGTGGTGAATTTACTACCAAGTGATCTTCAGTGTGCTTGGATGAGACAGGGAAGGGAATTTCATTCACAGCAAGGCTATTATTATTATTATTATTATTATTATTATTATTATTATTATTATTATCATCATCATCATCATTATTATTATTATTATATGGATACATCTGCAGGACCACAAATGTCACACCACTGCTCCCATACATCCCTTCCCCTTCTTTGCCATCTGCTTCTGGGTTTGTCACTCAAAGCAGTTTCTGCACTCTCCATTGTTCAAGTTGCTTCTGTGGACCCAGTTTAATTTCATATTTGCAGCCTCATGTTACCCAGCATGCAAGTTAATGAAGTTTTTGTGTGTCATTTATCTTACTCCTCCAAAATGTGTACTTTTGGAAATCTGATGTATTCATTACTCTTTTTGACAGATCCTGGTCCAGTTTGAAAATGCTCCACCAGACTTATCTGCGTTGGCCACATTGATTTATCAGATTAATTCAACTTCTTTGAGGAGGCTTTCAGTAATAATCAGCTCTATTGTGCTCACAAAAGTAACTTGAAATGTAGAAATGTTAATTAAGATCTCGAGTTCTGATTTGGCTTATTGTTAAGATAAGGACAGCTCTGAAATTCGGTTCTGTTTGGCTTCCAGGAGCCTGAAGAAGTTCAGAGGTCCCAGAAGCAGCAGAATATCTCAATCTCTCCTTTTTTCACAGTGTGCAGCTCGTTCAGAGCTCTGCCCTCAGTCTTTCCTAGATTATTGTAAGGACAGAGCAACATGGCAGTGACAGCATTAATAAGATAAAACTCCTCATTTCTTGGCACAGGTAACAGAATAGAGATGAAGGCTTCCAAACAGCAGGAAAATGCACAGATAGAAGAGACAAGAACATATAGATAAAAGAGACTAAAACTAAACTAGAAGATTCTAGAAATTATGCAGGTCATTTCATGAACTGCACAAATTGCTTTAAAATCCAGATAAAATTTGATTCTTCAAAGTTTCCCTGTTATTCTCAGTTAGTGCTGCCATCTCTAGATGCCTGATGTCTCCCTGATTTCCAGGTTAAAAATGGGATTGCTCTCCTAGGGATTGTCCCAGTGCAAGTCGTGTTTGCAAAACTCACTTGAAATGTGTGTAGATCATGTCCTTACCAGGAATTTCCAGCCCTCAGTGGGGAGAAAGGGCTTGGATACTCTACTTGTTGCTATGGCAGCTACTAAAACTGCTGCTCACAAGAATTTTTGAATTGCTCTCTGTATTCAAACATGCTTTGACATCAGGTTAAAAATCAACAGTTTCAGCACTATTAAAGAGCCAATTACTCACTTCTTTAGGTTCTCCAAAATAAAAAAAAATTAGAAAAAAATATATTTGTGTTAAAACTAAATCACATGCAGTCTGTAAAGATTTTTTAGGTAGAAATTTGAAGCAGCCCTTAGAAATAATTTTAATTATTTATATAATTAAATTAGAACACACTCTTTTTCTTGGTAATTTCAGAAATGAGCACCTGTTAGAAATGTGAACCCTAGGTGGAGACAAGCTGCATGTCAAGCAATGCATACAAAAAATGGTGTGGAAATAGGTTTCTAGGCACTGTGTTTGTGGGTTGGAAGAGCAGCCCCACGGGATGGAGTGCTGGACCACCAGGTGCATTTGTCACAGCCACGGGTGACAATGGCTCTGAACAAGGCTTTGGATACACAGAGACATCTCTCCTTTTGCTGAAGCATCTCTGAAACAATTTCATGCCCACATAGTTGTATTCATTTCATCACTATGGCTGATAATTAAAAAAGAAAGAGTGAAATTGGTGTATTAGCCCAGATGGAGGGGCTGTCTGTCCGGGATCCCGCCCACTTCAGCCAAGACCAACCCTGCAGTTTGGAGATCCAGATGGAAAGGGAATGGTTGATGCTCAAATAAAACCTAGAGAGAGTGAGATGAGCATGCATTAAAGAGCTTTCCCCTACAGCTGCAGAGGAGATAAAGCAGAGGGCATGGAACAAAGGCTGTGGTGTTCAAGGAGCAGCTTTGCTTTGCATTATTCTCAGAGGTTTCTGTCTGAATTAATAAACAATGCCTTAAGGGAAGGGGTTGGAAGAGACTTTGGCAGGATGTTGGCCCTTCCTGAGCTGGGGAGACAAGCCAGCAGCCATGCAGCAGTTATGGAATAATCTGCCCACAGGGAAGCTTCTTAGCTCTCATTAGTTAGAGGTGGGGCTTTCCCCTCAAGCATGAAGCACAAATCTAGGAACTTTAAAAGCATTAGTAATAAGAAATCCACTATTAGCATTGTTTCAGCTCCTTTTAATTGACCATAATGCAAATATATTTAAAATGTTTAAAGGATACTTGAATGGAATTCCAGAAAACAGTTCTCTGTGCTGCTATCATGTTCTGATCTATTACAATGCCCGAAGAAAATTAGCTCACGTCTTAAATAATTCATGCTTTTTTGGGTCAGAGGCTCTTTCAGACCTGATGCTCTGCCAATAGAAATGGCAGAGATACAAATGACAAATCAGACAGGAGCATTATCCATAAAGTTTGAAAGCTGGATCTAATCCCAGCCTTCTTGAAGGAAAACGTGTTCTGAGGAGAAGCTGTTTTTCTGGCTTGCTCCTTCTGAAACGATGAAGGTTTTGCCAGCAGGTGCTCTGCCTTCAGGTCATATTGATTATAGGCAGAGACAGAGCTTAGAACAGTGATAACAAAGAGATCATTTAAGTCACCTGAATGCAAGCAAGGGTTTAACCCAGCCACAGCCATACCAAGTCTTTCTGCAGCACCAGTGACTGGCTCCTAGAGCTGTGGGCAGGGTGATAGCAACAGTCTGAAGGTGGAAATGCTACTGCACCTTAATAAAATCAGCCCAGCAATCGACTGGCCACAGTCCTACAGGTGCACTAAACCCCCAGCACTTCAGCAACACACATCAATGGCTTTTTTCTTATTTCAGCTCCTTTTAATAGAGTCATAACTGCTTAAGTTTCATACTAATGGATTGCTTTGAGTCCCAAGTGGAACCGAACACGACATGCCAGTTAAAATCCTGAGTTACAATCCTGGAAGGGAAACTTTTACTTAGTTGTTACCAGTGAATTGTCTCTGCTGGAAGCACTCCAGGGACAGTTGAATTAATTCAGCCAGGGTGTTGCAAAAGGCAGGGATAAGCAATCCATTTGGGAGAGGTGGTAATGCGGCACTACGCTGTTCAGAGATAATCAAATGTCAGCCTGGCAACTCTGCTGATAGGATCATTAAAAGATGGGCTCAATTCCACCAACACTCCCAGGATTTTCCTCCTTTGAGATGGAAACAGCTTTACCTCACTTAGAAGAAAAATGAATATTTGCATATATAAAGATCTTTTATCCCCACGTACTTCATGCAATATGGACTGAGTTTATAAACAGACCATCAGCAGGTGTCTCTGGATTTGTGATCAATTATTGATTCTCTGGCCCTACACGTACAGTGGAACCTGTTTGCAGATGATCTCAGAATGATCATGAACACACAAAGGACAAAGGGATCTTGTCATGTGCAGGTGTTGGGTAAGCAAGAGAGGATGTTCCTAAAGAGTTAAAGAAACTGATGTAAGACAGATTTTCATGGGGTGCTCAATTCTGCAATTACTTCTCTGCCACTGAATAAAAGAAGACACGTTCAAGTAAAATTTGAGGTCCACGTATGAGGTGACACAAATCTGATGCTCCAAATGAGATTTCTGAAATTATCTTGGTTAGAGTTGTGCAAAGTGTAGCTTCTTCAAACAAGAAACAAGAGCGAGCTCAATTAGATGATTAATTGCTCCAAAGAGAAGCATGAAGCTGACCAGAGAACTCCAGATCTGGGATCTGGCCTTGCCATCAAATATGGAACGCTCTCTTCTGTCCAGTTAATATTTCCCATTAGGAATCAGTACACCTGGCTGCTGTTTATCGTTCTTGTGGAAGCTGAAGCTGTATTACTTCTGGCTCTCTAAGAAGGCATCAGAACCACTCCAGGGAGTTGCAAGAGCATTTAGAGAATGCCTGGAATACCTGTGTTTTTTTAAAAAGGCCCAGAAGACTAAACCCTGGGATTAAAGTCATTAAAAACAAAAGCAGTAGCTAATTATGTACCTAGCAGGGTTATTTCTTCTTACAAAAAGGATTCTTTAACCCAAGCACTCGAACTAATCCACCTGCATACTGAATGGATTATTACTCTAAAGGGGTAAGGACAGCTTGTTTCTCACTCCTGAGAGCAAATGGGAGTTATTTTGCAGAGCAGCAGGAAAGGCACAGATCTGTTTGGCATGCACTCCACCAGCTGACTGAGAGCACGTTGGACAGCAGCTACATCCCCATTAACCAGCTTTTACAGATGAAGCTTCGTCAGAGGAGGAATAAATGCCACTTGCATTTCTTTTAAGATATTCTTCCATTATACAGCTATCCCAATAACCTCCCAGGAAAATGAGGAGGTCAGGGGAACAGTCAAAGTTGACAATGCTGAATCTCAAAACTACTATTATTAAACCTGGCAATTTGGAAACTGAGAACTGCTGATACGATGAGGATGTGCCAGCCAGACCAAAGGTGACCATAAGGCCACAGAATACTCGAGCAGGACCATCAGCAGGGCAAAAGAGCAAAGAGAGTAAAAAGTGGTCTGGGGAAATCTACACCAGTGATGTGTTTACACAGAGGGAGGGATGAGTAACGTGCCAAGTGAAAATAAGTCTATAAACCAAAAAGTAAAATGAAATGTTGCATCACACACATCCTCTAGCTCATAAATACAGATGCTGGAATCACAGAGGGCTGCTGGGCTGAGTCATTTCACAGTCTCTTGGGAGAGAAAATTGCTGTATAAAACAGTGGGGCTTCACACAGAAACTTATAAATAAGGATTCCTAAGAACAGTGTGAGCACTTTACAAAAGTGATGGATGAGATGTGTAAGTGGAAAGAGGTGACTTTCTCAAGAAAGGCCTCTGCTCAAGAATTTTCCAGAAGCTCATGACCACAGCATACAAGTGGTTCTCCTGGGAAGTTCCCTGCACTGCAGCTTCTGGTGATGGTACCCCTGGATGGTGGCATTCTTGGTAGGCACCATTTAGTGCTTGCCAGGATGGTTCCTGGCATTTTGATCCACCCAAGAGCACACACACATTCCTGAAAGTCAGCAACACTGCTCTGCTGTGGAAAATCAGGAAGGGGATTAGCATCTCCCTTTCACATTGTGTCAGCCTGTCAATAAAGACGAGTCACCGATTTCTTCCTCGGCTGCCATTGGTGGCTATAGACGCTGAAAGGCCTTGAGCAGAGAAATCCTGCAGCAAAATGCTGTTCTGTGAGAACTCTACTTTTCTCACAGAAACTATGGAAAACACTGTTAAGGTTTTTGTCAACCAAACTTTCTATCTTGCACCTGCAACTTGTTTTTCAGACTTTGTTATGATGTTAACTAGAAAAATATTTTTGAATGGGTGTTGTGAGTTTCAGCCAATCAGCATGAGAGGTGGATAGTTATTGACCAACGATCTTATGCTATCTTTGTGAACTGAGGTATTTAAACCTGTCAGAAATTAATTAATAAATCGCCTCTTATGGCTCATTCATGGTTCCCTGAACGGACTTTGTGCAATTATTCTTCTGGACCACAATACATTAGCGACATGTGGTGACTTACCACGACAATTTTACATAAATACAAACAAGTAAAATATGTCTCATGCTCCTTCAACAGCCTGGAGTCCACTGCATAAACCATCCACTTCCCCTTCCCTTTGCAGAAATCCTCAGAGCAACAGGAAAAGAGAACAGGATTTATTGAAGCAGGTCCAGAAGCCCGCAGATGGCAGGAGATTGCAACAGTCATAAGAACAAAATAAAACAGCTAAGTAAAAATAAAGCTTACACAGCTACTGCTAAACTTACCAACAAGCCTCCCTCCCAGGCTTGAACCAAAAAAAAGGAAGGACTATTTAGGAGCAATCCAACTGGAATGCAAACCCTAAAGACAAACTCAGAGCAAGGGCCGCCTTCACATAAAACAAAGCCTTTGTGGCTATTCACAGGGGAGCAGGGTAATGTGAACTCAATGTATTCTGAATTTCAACATCTTTTCAGAAATCCAGGTGATCTGTTAAGACAGAGTAGAGGTTCAGATGTTCTGCACATCTCACCTACAATAAGGATAAATAAAGAAATCCTGAATATTGCAAGCAAGGCCAGATTTTCAGGTTAACACAGAAAGTTTGCTCCTACAGAATCTGTAGTTTCTAATGTCCACACCTGCAGAAGGAAAATTGTCAGGGAAGGGGAAGGGGCTCCCATGCAGGGTCACCAAGTGATTTGGTTTTTTTAATTGGGATTTAGGACAGCTGGAAGGAACCTTCAAAGGTTCTGTAGTCCAAGGTTCTGTAGGACCAATTCCTGACCAGGAGCATTTGATGTTTCAGAGGGCAGTACAGTGACAGTTTCTCTATTTTAGATTCTTCAGATATGCCCCAGAAAATTCACTCCTCGATTGCCTTTGAAAAGAAGGGCAAGATTCACCACTGGTCGTGTCTGTACTTCTGTAACAGCAGAGACACCATTGGAACAGTACATCCTAAAATACAACCCTGTCAGTTCCCAGTCCTTTCCATTGAAAGGCACTGGGTTCTACAGCATGGCACGATGGATTGCTTCAAAAAATGCTGATTTCTCTAATCTTCAGAAGAAAGGCAGTTCCCCTTTCTCGTTGTTTCCTAGACCCTTTTGTTAGAGTAAAAAAAAATATAGATATTTCCCAAATAAAATTTCATGCCTTTCTCCCCCCAGTCTGTATCTTCAAGCAGGTATTTAAAGCACAGAAACATTTAATGGAAGATATAGGAAAGCAGTTCCTGTTCTGAGGCATGGATCTGTATTTTGAGTGGTACAATCTTTTCACATTAGTAATCATGTGTAGATAAATTCTGTTATCCCAACAGTCAGTTCTGGGACAGGAATGAGAGGAGGTTCCAAGTCTCTGGGAATTTGGATGAGTTTGTTCTACTTTTCACACCCAACAAAGAAATTCTAAACTTTTCAGTGCCAATGGTGCATCAGCACTGGAAGACTGAAATTTGGAAGCCTTCAAGGATAGAAAAGCTGTTCTGGTCCCAGTCCTGTTCTGGAGATCTGATATCAGGATATGATAGCAGCTAACCTGCATAGGTATTATTTAGATCTTGCAGAGCTTTCCCATATTCACACACCTGGCACCACTGAATAAGCACTGCAAGTACTTACACAGCATATCTGAGCTTACATCTGTTCCTTATTCAGCCTATTATTGGCTTTAACTAAGTGAAAGGCAGAAATGAGATGTCACTTAACATGGATTCTCCTCCACTTATTCCCTTGTAGTGTTATCAGGGATTCACACATATTCAAAGCCAGAAGATATGTGCTTGCTTTAGTAGATCTGACATCCTGATAAGAGATGAAACACTTAACACATCAGCCAGAATGTAAAACTGGCCCAAGTCTGAGACAATATCCAGGAGATAATTCCTTCAGCAGATTTAGAAATCTCAGTTCAAAACAATAGATCCTAATACCTCTCATCTCTGTTGTTTGAGGATGGTAAAACAAAAACCAGAACACAAACCCCCCAGCCAAATCTGAAGGTACTGGACGCAAACCCAACCCACACACGCGTTCTTTCCCTTGAACCCTTTCTGACCTCCAAGGACCAATTCAAATTGCTTTGTTTGACACCACGGTACATAACTGCCCTTCTCCCACAGAGCATCTCTGGTTATACCATTTTTCTCCTGAGGTGGAGGTCGCTATTTCAAATATTTCCTTACCCTAACACACTATCAGAGCCAACCAACATTCAAACTCTGGGTGAACAAACCCTTACAAATGCAAGTGGTTTTTTGTTTTGCATTTTTGTATTTTGTATTGTTTGTACTGTATTTTTTCCAGCTTAGTTAACACACCAGGTCACTCTTTCCCAGCCTGATGCTCACCTGCAAGCCAACAGCAGTAACTGAACTGTAAGCTGGGGGCCCTGAATTTTGGGGCAGCTATTTCAGAGTAGCCCAGGCTGGGTTTAAGTGGGCTAAGTGTCCATTAGCAGACAGATTAGGTGCACTCCTGGAGTGTCTCTTCTGCCTTCGTTTCATGCTATGGAAATCCACTTTGTGCACTCCAAGAACCCCAGTGCAGTGAATGAGAGATTACCTTAAAAGCTTACCACTGACCTGAATTAAAGCATCAGGGTAAATACCCACCTGACAAGCAGAATTTCTTTCATGTATCCAAGTACTGTTTTGACCTGATTTACAGCACTACGTAATACAACCCCAGCAGTTCCAGTTCCCCAGCGTTAGTCACTATTCACTAATGAAAGAAATATTACATTAAGGAGTTGATGAAATGAGGTTGACAGGTAAGGAAGAAGAAAAGGATGAAATCAACTTACAGAGTCAAAATCCTAGGGGCTATAAGTTACTTTTATTAAAATGCATATTACTAAGAAAGAAAACCAACATTTAAAACAAGATTTCAGTCATAAACTCCCATTCTTTTTTAAACTTTATGCTGGCTTTTAAGTCAGTTTTTAAGAAATCAGTGCTTCAGTGACAGCTGTGATCAAAGCTTCTCCCTCTGCAGTCAGGAAGCAAGGCTGCTACAGCTTCCCTGATGACAGATGTGTTTCCAGCACTTCCACACTCTGTTCCAACCTCTTGCCTGCAACTGATTTATAGCCTTTCCAGAACGGCTTTAATATCTGTCTTTGGGCTTTGTTTAGTTATTTAGCGTTCAAAATTTCATTTTATTTCTATGCATTAATAATACCTGCAGGGGTGCTTCTTTAGCACTTCTCAGATACAGTCTCATTACTGCCTGTGAGGTCCTGCTCTGCCAGAACATCCTACCATCCTCCATTTGGAGGATGGAGAACATCCTCCTTCTCCATTTGAGGTCCTGCTCTGCCAGAACATCCTACCTTCTCCATTTTGTTGGATTGCATGGAGCAGTTTTTCATTCCAGCTGATGCTGGATGAACCTGGAATCACCGGTGAGCCCTCGACCTCAAAAAGACTTGTGCCTACTAAGAAGCACATGTTGCAAAGAGATTGTTGGAAACAAGGCAGAAAAAAGCCCCAAACTTTTCTTTGGGTGAATTCTGGCATAGGTAAGAACAGTTCTATGGAGGTCTTCATAATATACTCTAACCATAAAATCATCCCTGAGCTGCAAGGGTCCCACAGGATCATCAAGTCCAACTCCTGGCCCTGAACAGGACAACCCCAAGAATTCCACCAAGTGCCTGAGAGCATTGTCCAAACACTCCCTGAGCTTCCTGTAGGAGCAGAAAACAGAGGGAGCTGTCCAAGGACAAACCAAGGTCTGTGGTATTGTGTGGATGAGGAGATGCAGCCTGGGAAGTGCACAACCCCAGCATGGAAAGACACACAGCATGCACTGAACACAGAGCATGCAATATAAATGAAACCCACATGCAAGCTTTGCAAATAAAATATTCAACCACTCAGTGAGATAAGAAATAGGTGGACGCATAAGAGGATTATGCTGTATAAAGAAGAACTCTAGCTGGAAGTGTTTTGGGGTTAAACTCCTTTCCATCTGCTTGATCCCAAGTCCCTGGGGTTATGTTTGCTCTCTGTCACAGATGGATAAAGGTTTGTCCAGCCAGTCTCGAGCTGAGCTGAATGTCTGCAGAGCCTAAGTTTGCTCCCCACTGTCAGTCCTTGGGCAAAGAGCAGCACCCAGAAGAGCCAGGGGAGAGCAGCAGGACCAAGCAGCCCCTGAGGGAGGCACCCCTGGAGGAGCTGTCACACCAGGCACACTCCCCACTTTCACTTAGGAGTGACAGTAAAAGCACCAGCAAAGTCACAGGGTTTTGGCCATTCAATAAATTCAGGGTTTAGAAGCAAAATTCAACCTGGAGTTAGATTCTACTTGCTGTAAGTATATAAAAAAAAAATAGAAGTTTCCATTAATCTATAAGGTTCCATTCAGACAACATGTATTTTTAATAAATGACAACTATGGCACTGACATAACTGAATAGATGCAATTTTAGCTGTAGATGTGAAAAATAAAAGCCATCAAAATAAACAGCTCCTGTTTCCACTAACCAGAAAGAAATCATGAAAACATCTACAGAAGTCTTGACTATCAAAGGCACAGCTAGTGAAATGCCAGGTTTTGCTCAGGTATGGAAATAGGCAGTTATAAATCTATTTTAAATGTGCATGTAATTTCAATAAGCAAAAAGAAAGTGATCCTGACAATAGAGGTGTTATTGGATTGCATTTACAACACAAATATATGCATTTCATAAACAGCAAGCAATTTGGTTTTGTGTTGAGATCTAAATTTGTCTATTGAGATTTATACTGGGGAGGTCACAGATTAAAAATCCCTGCAATACAGAGGACTGTTTATATACTTGGTACAGCATATAAGAATTCAGGAATTTTAACAGGTTTTGGTGGGTTGGGTCTTGGGTTTGTTTTGTTGTTTTAATTTTTTTTTTCCAAAAGTTTCAGCAATATAAAGAAGACTGCCAAAACCACAGTAAAATGTCTGGAAATTACAAATACTGCATAGACTAATAAACAAGGGTTACTGAGATGCATGATTTTAATATGACTGCTTGGATAAAGCAAATGTCACTTCAAAATGGCAAAGCAGAGAGGAAAATACCCAGCCTGCATGCCTGGCTGTTCAGGCAGCTGTAATTCTTCCCAAGGAACAGCCTGAGCTCAATTTATCACTCTCTCCAGTTTCAAGGTGTGCTGAAGCAGGGATGTATGAGGAAGGAAAGGACTCATTTGACAGAGCACAGACAGCTGGGCTAGGCATTGGCAGGGCAGGGCAGCCTTACAGCCAGGGCTGGATCCCATGGGAAGGGAAGGAGAACAAAGATCAGACTCCTGCCCACACCTGCCTGCCCCAGACATTCACATCCATCCTGCTGCAAGAGCCTGTCCTGGAGATGCCCTGTTGCTGCCACATCCCACAGGGCTTGTTAGAGAATGAGGATCAAACTCCCACTAGCTCCAGGTTTCTGTCTCACTCGCTATCACCGGTTATCCCTGCTCCCTATCTGTTCTCCTGATGCTTTGGGTGGCAGAGCCAGAGATCCATCCTCCTTCCCCCCTCACATTTTCATGGGGAGCCATGTTTGTAGGCACCTGTTAATTAATTTCCACCTCATCCAAAATCAGCTAAATCAGTCTCAGAGCAGTCTGTGAAAGCCAGCACAACGTGCATGACAAATCACAGGGCTCTCTTTCTCGTCTGGAATTACTACCCAAATGTGAATGCAGAACACAGACAACCTTATCATATAATTCCTGTTGCTTATCCACTCATCTAACACTTCATGAAATGAAAGCCAAAAACATTAAAATCAAGGCACACTTTAACAGTAGACACTTTGTGCTGATTTCCTCCCCTGAATACATTTTTAACTGGATTTTCCCCTCGATTTAAAATGATACCTTGCAATCAATTTAAGATAAGCAGAGGGATGCTCAATGCTCACATACCTCCTATAGCAAATTTAGACTCTATTATTGATAGGTCTTATTTTATAGCTGTTTTATCACTGTTGTCAAGCACGTAACCCACAGCTGATCAGGTGGCTGGTTTTCAGACTAAAAAAACCACTTCAAGCTCTTGCACACACGGAAAATGTTGGACTGTCTCATCTGATAGCAACGTGCTCCGGGGCCATGGCAGGGTTAATGAGGCTGGTGCTGGGCTGTGGCTGCATGAACAAACTGCTGCAGGCTGAGGCAGTGCAGCAGGATGGGGAATGAGCTGCTCCACAGCCGGCTCTTCCCTTGGGGTACAGCTCTGCTCCATCTCTCCATGTAGCAACTCATTCTTGTAGCCATAATCCCAGGAATGTGCTGGCGTGTTAGCAACGAGGCAAGCTTATGGAAAAGGGGAGGATGTTCAGAGTGCTTTGAAAGGTTAAGGATCCCAGCCTGCCTGGAAAGAAAAGGGAAGTACATGGGTTAGGCTTTGAGTTAATGAGATGAATGCTTGGGCCCCTCTGAAGGCCCAGCATTGTCACTGGTCCTGGTGTGAACCAAGGCTGCAGCCAGGAGGGACTGGGGCAGTGGAGTGAGGTAGTGATAGGAGAAAAAAAATTATTGGGATCTTGAGGGCACCCTTCAGAGAGTGACAAGAGCAGGATCAGACCCCCCGAGATCTGGATCTCAGCAGGAGCTGTTGAAGGCAGACGGAGGGTGCAAGGGAAGTCTGCTCTTACAGCAGCACTTACACTTTCCTTGGAGAAAAGGTAGCAAATCACACAGAAATATTGCTCAGGCTGGACCTGGCCTGCAAACCACAAGGCCAGATTTGCTACACAAAGTGTACCTGCACATCCAGCAGATATCCACATCTTTCTGTCAGGAGCAAGACGCTCCAAGTGTAGCAAAGCACCAAGCACAAGGACTTGTCCTCAAGGAAAACAGAGCAAAGGTCTCTGAACAGGGACCAAGTGGGAGACAACACCTTAATTCCTGCCACATTACCCTGTGACACGGCTCAGCAAGGACCAGGGATGGGCTGGAACGGAGCCCTGAGCTCCAGGTGCCTGCAGGGAGGCCCCTGGTCAGGGCAGTCAGGACTTTTTGGTGCCCTTGGGCCCTGACACGCTGGCGATGGCCGAGCAAATGTTTCCCTCACTGCTTTTCTGTGGGGAAGAGTTCAGCACCATCTCACTGAAGCACTGGGAGAAGCTCAAGTTTTTAAGGTTTCTAAAACTTTTTCAAGAACGATGGTGACATACGAGTGTAATTAGCATAAACTCCACTCATCTAAATACACGCTTTAATTAAAATCATTTAAAAACCCCTTCAAAATAATTTTTTCCTGAGGTCAATCAACATAACAGCTCTTGATCCTGACCCTGCCGAGACTGGCATATTCTCTACGCTCTGTTTGCAGTCCCATTGACTTTAGCACTACTGCTAAGAGAAATTCCTATTAAGGCAATGAATCCCTGTCACTTGGCAGTGCTGGAGGAGAGACCAGGTGCATCCTCCTCACTGCACACTGAATAATAAAACGAGCTCTGTGCAGTTGAGCAGTCACCAGCAATATGGCAAAACTGATGCCCATCCCTCTGTGCTCATTCCAGCCTCTCACCCAACTCCTCTGTTGATCCAGATCCCTCTCCCGTGTTGTTTTTCACCTGGGCTGAGCCCCTGTGAGAATCACTGCACATCTGTGCCACTGTCTGTGCAAACACCAGCGAGGGCAAGGTCAAGTGGAAAGGTTAAGGGCTGCTTAACCCTCACCTGGTGCTGAGGGACAACTCCCTGGAGCTGTGGCCTGAGTTGTTGTATTTCATGGGTTGGCCTCGCTCCCTCACACTACTAAAGTCCGAAATGGTCTGGTTTTAGACAGAATCAACAGAACAAAACCCCACCTTTAGCCATAGGTGTCGTTTCCCAACTTGATTTTGTAATGTTAACCTGATAGTTAAACTGGGTAGTTAAATTTTCTTGGGTAATGTATTCTGCAGGTTTTACCCTCTTACTGCATATATTTACATGATGTTACAGTGGGGCTTCTCAGGAGGTGTTGCTGTGGAACCAAGTGCTAGCAGGGCAATTGCTCTTTATTTTCCAAAGAAAGAAAAAGGGCCTAACACAAAAATAATACTCTTTCTTTACAGAGTAGCTTCAGTAATGAAATTAGGACTCCTAACACAGAGCTATAAAGAGTGACAAATCTCTCTTGCAATTCTTAATTTGTGTTAACCTCTTGACTCGAGCAGGTCTGGAGCTCCTGACATTAAGTGCTAATGCATTTAGCATTAAACACACAGGCTAAATGCATTAGAATGATGCCATGCTAATGGAAGCATTCAGGGCCTGTCACACAGGTCGAGGATTTGCTTTATTTGGGTGTTTGCTATGAGCAAGGCAGTGCTTCAGCATCAAAGCCTTGTCAGAAACTTTAATGATCTTTATTTGAAGAAATTGCACGGCACTATCGTGCATTTCATTGTTTTTTCTCCCATTTTTACTAGCTGAAGCCTGGAGTTTGAAAGGGTGCTCTAATTAACTTTTTACCACTGGCTTGTTGATATGGAATTCATGAGGAGCAAGAATTTGTTTTGTTACATCTCTGAAGAGGTGCCTTTTGGATTTAGAATACAAGGAGCTTCCTGAATATTGAATACAACCTTAAGCACATTAAGAGAAGAGAGTCCTGTGGGGAATGCACTTCTTTTGGTACTTGAGCTCTTGATAAAATATTACTCCTATAATGTATTATGAAGTGCACTGTCAAACAAAATACCCAGTTTAATACCCAGTGATACAAGTGTGGTTTGCAGCATGCAGCACACTTATATAAATCTCTAAATAGTGTTCTTCCAATTAATGGATCTCTACATTCTCACATATATCACTATATCAAACAAACATCCTAAAATATTCAGGCTAAGTAACTTCAGATTATATATAAACCTGCACACACACAAATAGAGTAACATGAGTTTGGACCCCTGCTCACAGACTCTACTGGAAATGGGTGTGTGGCTGGAAAAGGGACTGGTTATCCCTTATATATGAGGTGGGGAGCTCACCCCCAAGCTCTGACTGCCTGCTGTAGGTCTCATTCTCTCCACTGCTGGGCTATTTATCAGCATCACTATGCAAAAACATAATGCTCTGGAGAGTTTGTGTTTGCTTTCTGACTTCATGCAATTAGTCACCTGAGTTGTTCAGAATTAAGCACAAATCATCCCCAGAACATGTTCAGTATTGTCCTCTGGACTCCGGGTTGCAGGGGCAATAGAGATTTCAGTTCAGACAGAAGTTGACACCTGATTCAGAGCTGCCACACCGACAGATTAGGCAAATGTCTGTGGGAGCAAAATCCAGGGCACAGCAAATGTTCTGCCTCTGACATATTACGAGGTTTGCCCAGAGCAGCAGCAGCTGAGAGCTGACAGTGGATGGCATCTGGATTTCCAGAACAAACCCCCGAATGGTTCTTGTTATTCACAGCTGACGAAGCATCACTAAGACATGCTGCTTTTGATTTCTACCTGTCAGGCTACATTCCAGCCCCTGTGATGCATCCACCTGGAAAACTCAGAGAGACAATTTTATGATGGGAGAAATAAGACAGCAACTGAATCTTTGCAGACGAGGAAGCACATGGACTCGTCTGTGTTGTTTCCTCCCAGCAGCTTTCCCCATAAGCCATCCTACAGCAATGCCTTGAGTAACCTGACTCCTTGCTTTCTTCTTGAAAATGCTCTTTATGGTGAATTGCATTTCCAGATTCAAAGGCTCGATAATTCAGAATTAAAGTTCCGTGACAAAACTGGAGAGAAGAACACAGAGCTGGACAGGCACGGTGCTTGCACTCACTGCCTTTGCTGCCCCACCATCCCTCACCCAGGGAAGTGCACAGAGAGCAAACAAAGCTGCAGCCAGCAGGAGCAGATAAAGACAGGCATTAAAATATTTGGTGGGAGGACTCTTCCCCCCCACAACACAAACCCAGACGAGGGCAGGGGACAGATGCTGTCCTTTCCTCAGACAAACCAGAGCATCAGAAGGAAAAAGATGTCAGTCTTTCTTACATTCTTTGGCAGAAAAGGCTCTGCTGTGTGTAATCCCCATTTGGATGCTTTATCCTCAACCCCACCCGAAATATATGGTTTTAGACAGACCTTGACTGGGGCAGGGAGCATCTCACATACAGAGCTTGGCACAGTGGGCTCCCTTCTTGGGGTTCTCTGAAGAGCAACCCTAAACACAACCAGTAATAATAATCCCCACTTAAGTTACTGGAGGTATTTTTAGGCTAATGCCCGGCTTAAAAGCATAATTCTTTCACAGCAATGAATAGAGCCAGCAGAGCATCAGTAATAATCCTCTCACATTACAGAAAGCACACTGGGGTGTGAGAATAGCACGGTGCTCATCACTCCTCCTCATTCCCAACTGCGAGCTGCAATCTGTGAGAGATCTTTTTCAGCATCCAAAAGCTCCCTGTTCAGTGCAGGCAGGGGGAAAAGATGGAGGTAGATGCCTTACACTGCTGAATTTAAAACCAGGGTGTTTACTGCGGGGAGAGAAAGCCGAACTTTGGAAATGACTGGTTAAAAAAGAAAAGGAAGAACCCCCACACCTGCTCATTTCATACCATGGAGAAGAGTAACTCTGCAAATTCCATGAGTCAGCATATCATCAAACAGTCTGAATTGAGAAGCAGGATCTCTGCAAAAGGTGTGAATGCTTCAGTAATAATCCCCCTTCACACTCCCTCATTGCTGTTTTCCCTTTCATTAGCAGGCAGAGTGTTTCCAAGTAGGCTCTTGCTTCTCTACCTGCTTTGGTTTCCTCCAGGTGTTTCCAGTGCCTGCCTATGAAGCAGCTCCACAGTTTCCCAGTTTTGTGGCCTTTGCTGCATTTCTGCATCAGTAATTCCTGGGAGTGCAGGAAAAGGAGGCTCCATGGCCAAAGAACTGCTAAGATTGGCTCCAAATAGGTATAACCATAACATACAGCACTACTGCTCCCCTCCTAAGGCACCTCCACACACCCCTCAGCTCGGGTGCTCACCTCAAAATGACTGGTTCCAGGGTGAAACCAACAATTCACATGTGCTGGAGAAATCTAAAACACTGAGGAATGGCTGCAGCTGGAGGAGGCTGTGGTCTTCTCCCAGTCACAGGTGCTTTCTACCTGCTCCCTTTTGAAGTACTATTTCTAAATAATTCCTATTTTCTTATGACAGACTCTTGACTCAGCCAGAAAAATCCAGAAATTTATAGATTAATGGCTAAATTCAGCCTCAAGTAAGTGGGTTACAGGAATGGGGTGGCACAGTGAGATGAATTACAGCTGATGATGAGGTCTGAGGAGGGGGACACGTGCTATCAGAGCAGCAGGTTACCACAGGGAACACCCTGCACCCAGTGTAGCCCATGGGTCTGCAAAAACAGTAGAATAAGATAAAACAAATAGCCCTCCCTGTTTGTAATGCCTAAAAATTCACACTGCATTATTCCACCACATGCATTAGCAGTTTCTAATTTTTTTTTTTTGTGAATGATTTTCATCTGCATTAATTTCTCTTTGTCCTCACTTTACCTTGGGACCAGAAAGGAGATCAGAAGTAGGAGGTCATTAGAAAGTGCAGAGCTCTGAGGATGCTGTGAGGGAAGGGACCAGGAAGGATAATGGGATGCAGGTCTGGTCACCAGTCTGGCAAATGAGGTGGCAACTCCAGCAGCATTCAGACACGAAGCTGAAAATGCCCTGCAGCACTGAGAAATTCTGCAGACACCACAGAGGAGAGGCAGGAGGGATATGCAGCTACAGCAGTCTGCTCTGCTTTTCCAGGGGTAGGAGGGAGCCTCTGCCCTACCTTGACAAACTCTCACCCCACAAGTGAGGCAAAATCCCAGCAATCCAGAGTACCCAATTTATAACAACTCCCTTCAAGAGTTAAAGAAACATTTCTGCCAGGAAGAAATTTGAGAAAAAAGCAAATGTCAATGCTGCCCTGTGTAAGAGGGCTCTGTGGTTGGTTGTGGCAGTTCAGCTGTGCCAGAGAATAATTGGAAAACTCTTTTTAACTGATTTGTATCATCAATCATTTTCATATTGGCATCAAACTACCAAATCTGGGACTTCTGTTAATGGCACCTTCTTGGACATGACACATCAATGGTCCTGCCTGCAAAGCAGCAGCCACAGACAACACAGTCAGCACTGCCACAGAATCAGGCATCTTTTAAGAGTAATGAAGGGCTTTTGAAAAATGTCATGTAAGCGAGTGACTGATTAAACTTCATGAGGAAAAGGAACATGGGCTGCTTTGGCTAATCACTGTTGCCTCTCTCTGTCCAAACCCCAGTCCTTCTTTGGGCCAATGAAGTTATATCTGAACGTATATCTGAAATTAAAGTGATCTAATACATAGCAGTAATTGCTTCCCCTCACCTGCAGCAAGAAGCTATAGATTAACTTGTTAATTCAAAATGTAGCACATTGAACAGTCTTCCCTCTGCAAGGATGGTTTCAGAAAGCTCAGAAATAAACCAGGACAACATTTGTTATTAAACCTATAAGATTTTCTAAAGTAAACAAGAATCTGTGCAAGCGCTCCACGACTTTCTACTTTAAGTTCCTAAAGGCTGTGGGCTGAATTTGATGAGGTCAATTCAACAATACAGACATCCTCAGCTGGTTTTTCTCTCAAGAAGCAAAGAGATATGCATCAGGAAGGGAAAATTTACGAAACCGTGTGGATTCACTGACACACAATAAAAAAGCAAATGCAAAAAGATAACAGACTTTGATGCTATCTTAAAACTTAATCCTGGTTTCTCTGTGTCTGCATTCCTCCCTCAGTACATTACAGACCACTCTTCTGATTTTATTACTTTAAGATCTAAGAAGTAGAATGGGAAGAAGGTCATTTAGATCCCTGCACCTGGGGGTTCCTATAGAGGTGTCTCAGAATAAGGAGCATCCCTATGTTAGCTGGAAAAGAAATATAATTATTGACCATCATTTCCATAGGCAACAGCTGGAGTCCACACCCCTGTCAGCAGCTTGGTTGTGCCACTGGACAGAGCCAGACACTCCTGGCTCCTGAAGGTACCTGTCAAGGTACAGCTGAAGGGAAGAGACTTCCCTCACACACTGCTGCAGTTCATCATTCCTGTTCATCAGCTCTTCAGGGAGATACCCACCCATCTCCATAGTTATGCTTATAATTTGAGGGAATGTACAGTTTCCAGAGCAGAATAAGAGAATTTCATTCTGCTAATAAACCAAAGTGAGCTGATGACTTAAGGCACGTCAGGAATGTGAGAATTAACAAACCCCTACATTTCTAACTGGGTAATGACTGCTCCCCTCTCCACTGCTCAGGGGATTTATCCCTCTGCCTCCACACCTGTGCTGAGAATTCTCCAGGCAGAAATTTAGCTCGCTGCTGTCCTTTGTGTTGGAAAAAGCAAGCAGGAAGAAACAGCCTGGACTTTTTCCATGCATAATCAAGAAAAAAAAAAGAGCACTGGCATTTTCTGGGTTTGTGTCTAAACTTGCCTCTGTTATATAAAGCAGATAGGACTGAAATCAGCATTTACAGAAGAAAATTTAAAAAACAGTGCTCTCACTGGGTTTTGAGCTGTCTGCTGTTTGCAAAGGAAAGAGGGTTATCTGTCTGCTGGTACCACTGTAAATTTAATCCAGACACAATATAGCCAGGCTTTGGTTGCTCAATTAGGAGCCTATTTTGCATTTTAAAAATATCCACTGTTTGCTCTTCAAATTTGTCCTTTCTCAGAGCCTATGTAACGTTTTTGAGACATAAACCAAGGTGCATGAGGGTGTTGTCAAAAGGCTTGGTCTTTCCTCATAATTGATTCAAATCAACACCATGTTCTTTTTCTCCTGCTACCTTCGTATTTCAAGTAAAAACACATCAAAGAACCTCAGTCCAATCCTCTCCTTCTCTGATCACCTCTTCTTCTGCCCCTAAATACAGAAATCCCTGCTGAGCATTGGTTTCTTCATTATCTTCTTGGTTTATATGGAATTTATATCCAGACAATGAATATTTAAGCCCAGCACCATTCACCACATCCTTCCCACCAGGGACATGGGGAACATGATTTTCTTTCTCTCTGCAGCAGTGACTTATCATGGCCCTCCTTAAAATTAGTGTTTCAAAAATCTCCTCCTGGACTCCATGGGTCTCCAGGGAGCAGGGCTGTGTCCAGTGATCTCCACAACGAGGAGCATCTGTTTAGAAGAGGATTTAACTATAACTGTCTATCACACCTTCTACTCTCTGAGCTAGATGGTTTAGAATTACACCAATCTTGGGCTTGGGTTTCTGTGTGTGTGTGTGAGTGTGTTTTATATTTTTTTGTTTCTATGGGTTTGGTTTTGTTTGGTTTTTTCCCATAAAGATTCAAATACTTGTTTAAAGCAAAACTAAATTAAGGTTAATAGAAAAATGGTGCTCAGCTAAAGACAGTGGTAGTTAAACAGTGTTCAATTAACCTGCTGAATTGGAGCCTGTGGGGTACTGAGAGCAGAGCAGGGTACTGAGAAAAGATCAGCAAGAAGTTTAGTGTTGACTTCATGCACAAACACATGAGCTAAGCCAGCAGCACAATAGTGACTGATTAGTGTTTGTATTTTAGGAGCAGAAGACAAACATTGCCTGGAAACAATCTCATCTCTGGTTTTAAGCTGTTAAATGCATCATCAAGGATTTCTGCATTTCTCCCCAGCATTAGCCAGTGATGGAGGCTAAATGGATCATTGATCTGTTTCAATATTGAGAATGGGCCCGGGATATGAGGGAAACATCTCACCACCTTCTCTGCACAAGAATATAAGTGAATTTCAAGCCCTGCTTGGTAACCACATACACTGAGACAAAACTTAATTTTCCACCCTCCTTTTTCATATATCTTGATTTTCTCCCCCATTTGTCTCTGGAAATTTCTGAATTCATCTCTTCAGCTTTATGAATCAGACCTTAGAGGGCAAGGAGATGAAACCTTGATGACCTAAATTAACCCCTTTGATATTGCAGCTGCTGCTAGAAATTAGAACAGACCTTATCTCGAGAGTTGCTGTGATCTTGTAATATTTGCCTAATTTTTTTTTTTAAGATATACTCCTAATAACAGTAGAAGCCATTTAATAATTCATTTATAAATTCACTACAAACAGGGAGATGCCAGAGAAATGCCTAAGCAGGTTGGTGTTGGCCACACAAGCTGAAACATTCTTGCAATTTCTCCGCAAATATCTAAAAATGAACATTTTCTCTGCACCTTCTCCCTGGAATATGTCCTGAGGGTTCCTAATTGATTGATAAGCCCATGCTACCTTTCTTCCCAAATAGGCAAGATCACTCACCTCAAAATTTACGAAGTATAAAATCATGAGCAGCATGACTATGAATATATTTTGCTTTCCTTGCTTTAATACCTCACTCCTCCTGTCCTGATCTCTTGTCCTTTTGCAGGGTAATATCAATCAGATTTCCAAAAAACCTGTTGTAAACCCTTTCCTTTGTCTCATGCATCCCCTCCTCCCTTCCACAGTTCAACACTCAGCACTTGGAGCAGAATTCTCCCCTAGCTACAAATTCTAATATGTCCTGATCTTTCCATTTCTGCATCTGATCCCAACTGGAAACAAAAGCAATTTTACAAATAATAGGAAAGCCTGAGGTTTGGTATGGAAAAGCTGAAATAGGCAAGGGGAAGATGTGATCTTTCTGTGATGCAAATAATGTTCTGCATTAAGTGTGTAACCAAAAATAAAGCTCCCTGAGGTAAATTTGCTACTTCAGACAAGAAGAAACATTTTTAGCGCATAAACACAGAATGTGGATTGAAGTATTTTCTCTGTCTCAAAATAACCAGGGATATAATTATTGTGGTTCTTGGGCTCAATTGTGTTTTTCTAAATAGTCCAAATTTCTGCTGTTTGCACTGAAAATATGGGCATGTTTGGGTGTTTGCACTGTGTACAATCAATCATAAAATGCAACTGGGAGAAATATTAAACCCTTTAAAGGCTTGAAAACATATAAACATGAGAAAGTCATGGTAAAAACTGATAATTCTCCTCTCATCCAGTTCGCATCTAATAATGCAGATTTTTGGAAGTAACATGACTGCTTGTAAAAGGTGGACTGAGATTCACAAAATTTCATCAAATTTTAATAGAGAGAATTCATTGAGTGATTTAGGGGAAGGGCGGTTTTAATAAATAAATTTTGTTTGAGTGTTTATCTTACCATAAGGCCAATCACTAGATTTGGTGGGTGCAGCTGAATCATGAGAAGGTACAAGATTTTCTGGACTGAAGAGCAGAAGAGAATGAGCTGGCTGTACTGTCACAACTACTCTGTTTGATTCCTTAGGCAACTCAATCTCACAAGCAAGACTTGAAGAAAGCTAATATCCGGACACAGGGCTTCCAGCACCTCTCACATGAGCCAGTCAGGACCTTTGGAATCTCAGTCTATAACTATTTCTCAGGGCTGAGAATCAATTTAGCCTGGTACCTGTATGAGAGCTGAGAGAACTTAATGGCCTGTCAGATTTGGCTGAAATTAGCTGAGGCCTTCAAAAGGATGACCAAGAGGTTAGGTATACAGAGAGATCTAAAATGCCTCACTTTCCTGGGACACCAGACTGAAAATTTAAGTCTCCAGCCTTTCCGATTGCAACCTTCCCCAGCTCTAGGCAGGAAGCAGACCCCAGGAAAAACAGCCTACAAAGAGAGCCAAAACAACAGCTTGGGAGGATGACATGTCACAGTCAGCTCATCCAGAGTGAAACCCAGACAGCTGAACGTGACCATTTACATTCCAGCACATCTGAGTTTCAATTCTTCAATTAATAAAAAAGGGTGTGAATTGTGTTTCTGTGAAATTCAGCCTGAGTCGGTCTGGTGCAAGAATAACCCAAAACTACAGTCAGTCCAAAAGGGCAAACATCCAAACCAGCCTCTGACAGCCCCCACACTCACCCCCATCCAGGCAAAGCCAGGAGAAGGAGATCAGTGAGTCCCAGCACAACAATCAGGTATCGTTTGTCTCCTGGGAGCAGCTGAGCAGGAGTTCCCACCTGGACAAAAGTTTTCTGGGGATGTGAAATTTTGCTGATCGACTCCGAGATCCTATAGGGAACTATGTGCACGTGCTTGATTTCAATTTTGCAAAACCTTTTGCAATTTAAATGTTGGGGGTTTTTTTTCACACAGGGTTACAAACTGTAGCCATAAAAGATGCTGTGTTACTATCTCATCTATTTACTTGAGATGGGTGCAGTGTTCTCCTGTCAGGGCAGATTGTACATTCTGCACTGCGGTGAGAAAGTGGCTTTTATCTTAACCATGTTACTTAAACAAAATCAGTGTCATCAAAGATCACAAAGCACATAAATATTATTAAAACTGTTTTTAAAGCAAACTAGAGTGTGGGTAACAGTATTTCAATTAAAGTGCTTGTTGCTGGGTAAATATAGGTAAATGTAGGGGAGATTCCATCAGTTTTTCCTTGAGAGAGACAGCCATTACAAAATTCCTGACACAATCTCTGGCTGCCTGGTGCTGGCTGCTGCCAGGGAGAGGATTCTGGGTGAAAATGAACACTGAGCTGAGCAAGTACTGACAGTTCCTGTTCTCCAGCAGTCAGACTTCAGAGTTTAAAAAAAAAATCTCCTTAAACCACTCCGTTTTCTTTGATGCATATTCCCCACTCAGAATACCTGTCTCATCATCTGTCTCACACCAAAGGATATCCTGCCATTCCCTCATTAAAATATAGCAGAAATGGGAATAAGTAAACTCAGCTAATATGTTTTCAGCCTGTTTTTTCAACAAGATCGCTAAATTCTGATATTTTCTCAGCTGTGGGTCCATGCATGGGACTTGGCTGTGGCTCTGTATTTTAATTCAGATGTAGCGACCATCCTTTGCTGGAAGAAACTCCTTTTGCAACATGTCAGCAGGAGACAATGTATTCAGCTCCATAATTATGTACTTCGGTACAATCACATAGCATTATATACAAAATCACCACACTGCTGGAAAAAAAACCCCAAGCCTGAAATGCTAATTAGTTCACAAATTAACATTGATTTGATTTAATGTTGAATAAGGGTTTGCAGCTTATACTTATGAGAGAACTTCACTTTCAGGCATGCTCAGATTCTCCTGTTTTAAATAACACTGCTCAGCCTGTGCCAGGTGCACGGTGGGTTCATTATCTATGTATAAAGAGGTATGACTTACTCAAAATAAAATCAGGCACAGACACTGCAGCACAATGTCATCCAGCAATACAATATCCTTTGGGACCGAGCTACCAAGTAAAAGCAGAGTGTAACAATCACCTGTCTTTGTGCTGCATCATGTTGGGGAAAGGTGAACAGATAATATTTCCAGTGTACTGCCCTTTCCTGTCACTGATGTCAGTACTGACAGGCGAAATTCAAAATAATAATGCATATTCTAATAACATTTTGCACTTCTAAGGCACCCTCATGGAAATAACTCAGCGCTCAAAGAGCACTGATGATTTCAGTCCTGAACTACTCCTATGCAGGCAGAGAAATTGTGCCCTCCCCATTCTGTCTTAATTCTGTTCATTCAAGGGGTGTTTTGACACTGGCTAAAACCCAGAGAAAACGAAGCAGAGGGGAGCTCAGACGAGGATTTTAACAGGAGCTGTTTGAGCTGGGACAGAGAACACGACCATTCCAAGTGGCTGCTCCAGCACCGGCTCAGAGGCAACAGCAGCTCCTCTGGAGTTGGGATTCCAGCCATGCACACAGCTCAGCTCAGCTCAGCACGGGGCATTGAGAGGAGTTAATGGGGCTGGAAGCTGCCAGCCATTCAGTCCTGCCTGTCCCCAGAGCAAGAGTGTCCCCTTGGATGTGCAGACCCAGCACCGGCAGAGGCCACGCCGGCCGTGCGCGGCTCATTGAGGGGTGACACTGCTTGACAAGAGCAACACACCCTGACCCAGGAAGGGCCAAGGCATCTCAAGTGCCACTTTCTGTCACTGGGGAGCCAAGGCCCATCCATGTGCTCCTCACTGCAACTGCTCTGGCTGCTGGCAAGGAAAATACTGCTGAAGAACAAGCTGCAGTTAAGGAAATACCCCCTCATCCTTTGGATGTGCTGCCAAAGGGAGTGGGAAGCTGCTTTCTTACAGGTGGTGGCCTGGGGAGGCCAAGACAATGAGATGTGGAGATAAAAGCAGGCCAGTCCATTGAATTCTTCATTCTGAGGAGGGTAGGACAGGAGTAAAAAAGTACCATGGCTGAAAGGGAAGCAGAAGATGGAGACAGATGGACAGAGCTGGGCAAAACAGCATCAACTGGTGTGAAAAGTGCCACCTTCCAGTATGAGTTACAGAGAATACTCCTTTAGGAAACCTTAATAGGGATGTGGGAAATTAATGTCTTTATCTTCCAGATCAAGGAACATGAGATCATGCTGACGAATAAAAGAAAAATATCAGATGTATAAGGATATGTAATGAAATTATTTGGCTTACACCTGAAAGTAAGCTGAACACAAGTACCGTGGTTTTAAATCCTACTAGAAAACATATTGTTTCCTTATTTTATTATGCTAACTCGACACTTACTATGAAAACATGGCCTGGGTATAGGACTATATTCAATACAACAGAGCAAATGTTAAAATCGGGACAAAAGAATCCAGGGATAAATTTATATTTGCTGGGATGGAAATCTAGATGCAAAATAAATCTGACATTTTTCCTATTCACAGCTGAGGATTAATTTTATTAAATAATTTCACAGTTTTCTGGTTCACTGAGTGCATATTTTCTGATAACTCCCCAAGAAAGAAAGCATTTGTATCCAGCAACTTTCACTGAGCATTGCTTCATTCAAGCAGCACTTGACCTGCAATACACTTATTCTGGTAGAGTTCATTTTTTCACCCTGTTTGGTTTGATCTCTTCTGCTTTTTCTTGACCCAGTAAATTGTTCAGCTCACATTTACCACACTGCACAGAATGTAATTGTTGGGTGTCACAAATTAATACCTGTAAGTGACCACCCCCACAAAATACATAAAAGAGGGGAAGTCATTATTAGAAAGGTTAATCTTCTCAACTGCTGCTATCAGTTTGATTAGATAAACTCAGGACCTCTTTTTGTTTCTTTATGCAAAATGTCAGCTTCTGTAGACTGTTGCCCTCTGTGCCCCACACTAAACATGCTACAATTGCATTATCATAAAGCATTATGTAAAATGAAGTGAGATTAACTTTCAATTATTTGGGTCAAAATTTATTCCAAATTGAAACCCATTCTCCTGCAGCGAGTCAGGTCAAAGAATAAAAGCTCTCAACAGCAGGATTTAAGACCTTGCTCTAACCCACAGTGGCTTCACAATTAGTGGCCAGCACCCGTGGCTGTCACCTTAATGTGTGCATAACCTCCTACCCTGGGATAATTTTACATATCCCTCTCATTTTCCACAAAAAGCAGCTCCATGCCAATGGCAGGGACGGGAAGGCATCTGATTTTCTCAGTCACTACACACTAAATAGAATTGCTAATGCAGAAGTGGCTGTTGCATTAATAAACCAAATCAACCGACTGCAGAACCCTCTTCCCTCTCATCCCTGCTAACCTCACTGCAGTGAGTCACTCCTTTTGGAGTGATCTACAGTTGTATTTTCTGCTAATAGACTCAGGATTTCGAGAGCTGTTATTTACTGGGTGGTCACTGGAGATTTAAAAGTGAAGTAACCTTGGTTCTGATTCAGTACGTGCAGCACATGGGTAGATTTACATCCAACAAAACAACATCTGTACCAGCCACTGAGAAGGATTTCCAATCCAGAACAGCAAATTTGACATCAGAATATATGTAGGTGTGGCACAGAGCAAACATACCCGATCCCAGTCATTTAACTGGGAAAACCAGTGGTGTGGGTCACCATCAAGCTCTCCTCCCAGAGAGAAAGGAGTGATGAGGAGCTGACAGTCCTGCAGCAGGGAAAATCCCTGGCACACACAGTCCTGTGGTCTGAGTTTAGTGGGGTCCTGGAAGAAGAGCAGACTTTAGCAATTCCTTGTGGATTGCTGGTGGACAGCAACCTGCATTAGAGTGCTCTGCTTCTGAGAAAGGGCAGCAGCACATCTCTGTGCTAGCAGACACACAGAGCTCTCAATTCCTGCAGAAGGGGCTCTTCTCGAGGCAGAAAGAGGTCAGTCATGGGACAGAGCACAAACAGCTGTAGCTCTCACCAGCTGCCTTAACCTTCACAGGTGCATTCCCCAGTTAGTCACAAGCTCCGTGGTAAACACAATTTTAAAGGAGTGCAGTATTTGTGTAAAGAGCTTGGTTCTGGCAGTGTGCTGCATCACTCTCCTGCCCTCCGACTGGTACACAAAAAGCCCCGAGAAACACTTCTTCAACTGAGGAATTAATAAGAGTGCTGGCATTTTTAAATGTCAGTCAGATTTTACAGAAGCTCTCTGCCTGTGGAAAAACGTGAGAGAGTCACAATCCATGATTGTCCAGCAGGAGTGTCTCTAATGAAAATGTTGAGGATTCATTAAAAGGATGCTCTGGAATGGACATGTTGTACTCTGCTGTCTGGGGATAGCTCCCAGAGCTCCTCTCCAGCCTCAGCAGGGATGGCAGCTGGGACAGATGATGAGATTAAATGCTCTCCTTCCCCCAGGGCAGGCAGCAGCATCCCCCCCTCCCTGGGGAGACTCAGCAATGAGAGGGCAAGGATCTGCAGGGCTAAGGAAACAAGGAGGTCAGTGGCTTCTCCTGACAAATCTCTGCCTTGGAGACAGCACTGCAGGGATGCACTGCTGCCCCTTGTTCCAGGGCAGGTGCTGAGGGCTTGCAAGGGCTCCTGAAGCAAATGTGCTTTGTTGTGGGAATAGTAAAGGCAAAAAGAGAGAGAAAAATTTGTCTGGTCTCTAAGTTTCGACTTGAAATTCGTGTACAAAATTCCAGATATGATGGAAGGGGGTCAGATGTTCAGCTCCTCTAAACTGCAAACAAATTCGTGTCTCTAAAAGACCAAATATTTTAGAAAATTTTGGTTATGTTAAAAAAAAAAATCAGATAATTGCAGATGCTTACTGTTAGTTTTCCTAGAGAATTCTTCCTAAAGTCATGCCATCAGCAAAGCTCTCAGAGCAGCCTGTCAGCTTATGCCTCACTCCTGCAGGGAGACACGTTATCAAAACAATCTAACCTTTTAATTCCTCCTGTTTTCATTTCTCAAAAAGCCCAGCAAGGACGAAACCCAGATAAACAGCAAGAAACAGCAAGCACTGTCCATGTTCATGGAAATACGGACACGGATTAATGAATGAAAAAACATCTCTAACACAGTCAGGACATTGAAAAGCAAATGTGTATTCCAAGTGAGCTCAGACTCAGCAGCTAATCCTGCAGCCACAGGGGTCCCTACCTGAGGAGGGATCTGCTGATCTTGATTGCTCGTGTGACCTTTGCTGCCTGTGCTCCAGAGCCACATGGTGAGCAGAACAAGCTGCTCGTGCACCACATGAAGGCTGCAGGGTTAACCCCAGAGGCAATCAACACATTTCATCCTTGGCATGGCTGCTGTGGAGCACATCACATGCTACTGCTGGTGCTCAGCAAAGCCTCTCCACTTCCTCATTTACATATGCACAAATTAATGGTCCTTATAATTTTTATTCCGATAAATGGGCAAGCTCTTGTAGTACATGAGAATTTACATTTTTCACATTCATTCTAGGTTTAAATCCTACCCAAATGGGCAGTGATGCAGCTTGACTGCAGGCGTGGGAGACACCACAGCCTCCATCCTCAGGCTCTTGGAGAAGCCAGGGCAAGAGATGGAAATCAAATGGCTTCCCTTTGAGACCCAGAGAAATTGCAGCCAAATTTGTGTTTATCAATTAAGTAAACTGCTCTCAACACAAATACTCAATAGAAAATAGAAATTCGAGCAGTGGTTTCTGCAGTCACCTGGGAATGTAACACCACCCACCCTTACTCCACAGAATTCCCTCATGGGGTTTGGCAAATCACTTAGGTCGCACTCTTACACTATAAATGAGTTGCTTGTTTATCCTTAACACAAACTGGTCCTTTAGTTGTAACCTTTGGGACAACCAAATTTCTATAGAGCTAGAACTAGATAAAGTCTGCACCGAGAACAGCTTTGGTTAGCTTAGTCATGATAAATCTGCAGCACTTTGTACCCAGTGGGATTTTACACCCTAAAATCTATGTCTTTGTATGGTGAAAACAATTATTGTCTTCTCCATTGGCAGGCAGCATAAAAACTGTCTGTCTCATTTAATAAAATTAGTATTTGTTTGTTGTGCACATCTATAGGAAGAGGCTGTGCAGGGTTTCTATAAGAGCAGTGACATTAGAGTTTGTGTTTTCCTATTCATTCTCATTTGAGCTTTTTCAATATTCTCAGCAGCATCTCCCCATCTGACAGCCAGCTACAGCATGTAGGGAAAAGAGAAAACACAAAAAGCCCCACAAGAGGCTGGCCAGACACAAGCCCAGGCAAGAATATTTTATAGAAAATACAAAACATTGCTGGGTTTGAATTTAGGAATATGCTTGTCCCCATTTATTGCCCAAGACTGCAGCAATGATTGCTAATAGACCTCTGTGAAGAGTAAAAAATTATGTTGATTAGTTTCCAGCAGGGCCATTTTCCTTTGCAAAAGAGCCTGAAGTAAAACGAGTGTGAGAGCTTGTCCATGCTGTGTGAAGGGAAGAATTCAAATTCCACAGCACGCTGGGGTAGCACCAGATACAAACCCAGTACCTGTGACCAGGGCACCCAGCTGAGTACGTGTGCACTGGGCAGCCTGATTCCCCTGTGCAAGCTCTTACCTATATTTATTGTCCATTTTAAACCTGGGAAGGTTTTTTAATGATGTTCACCTCTTTTTGAATGATAGCAGCAAAATCCGCTGGTGGAATGGTCAAATGCTCGATGCGAAATCACTTCTTGCCAACAGTGAAATGCTAGATGTAAATAAACCTACTGTTCAGGCAACCCTGCCTGAAGGAGACAATTTGATATAATTTTTTTTAAGATACAGGGGAAATTGATAAAAGAGAACTCTGCTATTTATATAGATATATCTAAAAATTGGCAGAAATGCTTTATCCACTGTGTATAAGTGATGTGAAAGGCTTTTTATTTTGCTTTACTGTCCATCTTTAAAAGAAAAGCTTCTTAGAAAGATGCATTCACCATTCACCACAGAAAACCAAAAGCACCAAAGGTCTAAGAGCTGCCCTAAAGTGGGAACTATGTGAAGAATTAAATCTGCTGTGGAAACACTGCCAGCAACTGGAACTACCAATGTCCAGCCTCAGCTGTGTGACAGACACAGGGAGGAACCTTTGCAATAATCAACAGCTGAGGAGTGATGTCCATTCCTATCCTAGAGCTCTCATCCACTGGGGGATGGTGATTCAACCCATCTCTGCCATATATAATTTAATGATAAAATGTTTTCTTTCTCAGCCTGTCCATGGGACTCGGGGAGACTCTCACAATCCTGGATCAGCTGAGGGGCCACACACACACATCACCAATGCCACCACAGCATCGCTTCCCATCCGAGAGCTGGTGCTTCCTGGGCAATCTTCCCATGATGTGGGTGCTGTTGTCCTCATCACCCTGCTCAAGGGGAACATTAGTCTGACATGAAAGAGAAGTGACATTCATGAGCATCAAGGAAAAGCAAGTGGTCTTTGTCCAGCAGCTGTTACAGCTGGAGGATTCCCCTTTCCTCTCTTTTGTGCTTCAGAAGTGTGAAAGTGGATGGGAAATACAGACACAGAATCTGCTCTCATTCTCTTCTCTCCTGCCTGTTACTTTAATGTTCTTTCACTTTCAGCTGCCCTGCACCAGGAGCACAGAATGCAGCAAGGAATCAAGCGTGGAGGACATTCCCCCCCAGGAATAACTAAGGCAGCCCCATGGAAGGGCTCAAACACAGCTGAGAGTGGAAGGAACAGATCTCTGAGCTCGGGGTTAAGAAGGGATAACTCTCTCTTTCCCCTTTGTACTGCCCTGTGTAGGGTCATCTTAGCCTTGTACATTTAACTTTGGACACAAACAAGTGGAGTTTTGTAAAAAAAGAATTGCTGCCTTCACACATAGACACAAAAAGAAGCTAAATATTGGTCTATTTTCCATCCTCCTGGTCCTGCCTAAAAAGAGAGCCTGACAGTCAGGCTGACACTAAAAGTAATGCAGGGCTTTTCCTTCATGCCTGCCTACACACCAGTCACTTCCACGCCCTGGAAAAAGACATTTGCTACCTGCTGTGCTGGTCTGCCTCCTTCCACGGGGCATCTGCCTTGGAGACAGGGGATGCATCTGGTTTTGCTCTCACCTTGCCCTTCATCTCGATGGTGTATGATTTTAGGTGTGTTTCTGAGTTATTCCAGCACAGGACACAAGTGCACGTGCACATAAAAGCATTAGCACACAGATATTTAGATGCTGGTGTTGAGCTCAATTGTCCTTAATATTTCAGGGTAAATGTGTACTTTGAGTCTGGTTTTCAAAAGTAAACTGTCTTTAAACACACATTTACACTCACAAACACAGCAGAAGAGTGTTTGTGTTTACAGCCACTTCACCACCTCAGACACCAATGCTATGGCAGGGAATTGGGTCCAGCCAAGAGCTCACTCTATGGAAAAACAAAAAAAAAGCAGCATTACATGGGAAGTCAGCTAAAAGAGACTGAATATGCAGCACGTGCCCAATCTAAACTGCACAGCTGAGAACAACTTTTAGAAATCTTTGAGGAAAGATTACAACTAAGTTATTTTCAGAGCCATTTAGAGCTTAATGTTTGCCATTTCTGGAGAAAAAATGAAAAATAAAATTATCTTGTCTGGTCAAGGCTATGTAGGGACACAGAGATCAAAATGACAGGGAAGAATGTGGAGACACAGAGCTGAGAAACCTGTGAGAGGAGAAAGGAGAACAAGGGCTCCCTGTGCTGCCTGGAGCTGGAGATCCTGTTGTGGTCGTGGATATATTTGTGCAGGAAACAAGCAGCTGAACGAATATCCTTTAGAGAAACCAGTCTGGTTTTGCACCTGACTGCCTGAACCTGAGCAGCCAGGCTGTAATTTGGAACTTAAATGTGACTGGCCTCCCTTTAGGACACCAGCAGCACTGGGCAAGAAAAACAGGCAGTGTGTCAGGAGGTCAAACCCATCCAGATCACGGAGTTAAACAGATGTGCAACTTCCACAGCCTGTGCTGGAGTCCTGCCACTGAACCACTTGGGGTAAGGTTAGGAGTTATTTGTTGGCAGATGGATGTTTAGGGGGAAGGCCTCTGCTGCTGTGGGGACTGTCACCAGCTCTTGGGCAGTCCCAGCCTGCAGCAGAGCTGGCTCTAATAAGCAGTAACCAAATAACCTCTTCAGCAACACCCATGGTGGCACAAAGAACTGACACCAGGATGCTGCACTCTAACCCCTGTGCTACTCTCGACCCTTTTCATGGCCTCATTCTAGTTTAAAATGTGGCTTTTTGTAATAATCTCTGAGATTATTAAAAATCAAGGCCTGATGTAAGAGGTGAATTTTGCAGATGTTGGTCTTTGCTCTTCTGGTTCACTTTTCCCATCTGTGGATTGGGAATAACACTTATTTCACAGGGGGATGATGAATCCAATGCATGAGGATAAACACTGCAGTTACCCCATGTACGAGGCCACTCTGAGGGTGGAAAATGTCTGAGTGTAAACACCACTTTCCAAAAACATTCATTAGCAGTATTTAGGCTAAGGGAATCTCCATGGCCATATGGGCTCCAGTAGCCTTATTAATCTTCTTCATTAGTGCCAGGCAGAAAGTTGCATTTATTTGACTCATACTCTTCTTTCAAAGCAGCAGGGGCTCCCCCTTTCCAGTGTGTGCTTCTGTTTGCAGGGTTCTCTCTCTCCCACCCCATGCACCTCTCACCCTGCACCTTTCCCACCCCACTGCTTGTGGACTGACACCTCACTTCTTTCACCTCTCCTTTTCTGATAAATATTACCATGTTTTCCCTGCAGCAAGGCTTAATCTTAAAATCATCTGGAAATTTGTTGCAGTTCTGTTGCCCCTATATCCTAATCAGCAAAGTCTTCATCTCCCAGCCCAGAAGAACGATCAAGGTGCAGCTTACAGAATCCCTTTGCTGCCAGGGTTAGGAATCCTTGTGACTCCCTCAGTCTCCCTCTGAGCTTGATTTATCCTGTCAGGATTCAAATCTGGCCTTTAGCCTTGTTCACTCCTCTCTCCCAGTCCTGGCCAGTACCACAGTTTGGCCTCCCCAGGTCAACGTCGTGGATTTTCTGCATCCAGGTGTTCCTTTCTATTCCCCTGTGATAACACTGGTTGCTACAATGATAAGATTGGATTTATCAACTCATGGGTGAAGCACTGGAAAGAAATGACAATTTTAACAACTCCTGCTCACTGATGTTCAAGTGATGATTTCATTTTACCGTCATTCAGGCTTCTCTTCGATCTTGGCATTTACTTAGCTAAAAAAACCCCACTTTAATCATTTCTAATGAGATGATAAATACATATATACACCGGTGATTGCTGAAATGCTGTCCAATTTAATCTTTTTTCTGATAGGAATAATTCCACATCCCTAATAGAAACTTTGCCTGATTCTGGATCAGTAGCAAATGTTTGATTTTCTGTACTTTTGCTGGCTACATTCAGCCAGCATTTAGCATTCAAATGATAACATTTGAAACACAATTGAAGCAGTCATTTCTGGCCTTGAGTTTCACAACTACTGAGTTCTGATTACAAGATCTGAGCAGAGATCTGAATTTTCACAAGTCCTCTGCCTTCACAATTATGACCTAAGGCTCATCTGCAGCACAACCTCATGTGAAGAAGACCAGTCCCTGGATTCCACAACACACAAAAACTGGCAGGGTGCAAGTTTCTGCCGCTTTGGGCTTCTTTGCAGAACATATCCCGGGTGCTGAGCACTGCCCTGGTGGCTTTTCTGAGTGTAGCAGCTAAAGCCACCATGGGTTACTCATTCTAAACCTTCTGCATTCCCAGGATCCCCAAAATAATGTCATGCATGAAGCTACTTGCACATCTGTGTTTCATTAATAAATCAGGGATTTAATAAGGGAAGACAGTCCAGCAACCAAGCTGTGGATCTGGGATTCTTCAGCTCCTCTTTTTCCCCCCAGTCAAGGTTTCTATCAGGCAAGGTGGCATTTGCATGGCCTGACTCTGGGTGTCTCAGCCACAGACTCTGAAAGAAAATTCCTCTGCCACTGATTGACCCTGTGGAGAAACCAGTTCTTTCTCATAACTCTGAAGGGTACTTCCAGCTAACTTCTAGATGGTTAAATTCAGTGGGATGAATCCCACCTTTGGGATCCAGTCTCTTATAAAACAGTAATTTTATCCTACTACCATCACACTGCCGAGGATCTGGAGCTGAATGAAAAAGGTGGGTTTAGACATTTCTTTGCTGCAGACTTCCACTTCATCCAGGCTCTCATCTACAAATGGAATTAATTTTCAGAAATACACCTGGAGAAAGGACCACACACCGTAAGCATTAGTGCAAATATTCCTTTTCTGCTGGAGGAAAAACCTTTGCTGCCAAGAAAGGCTCCTTCTCCCCTGGGTGAGTGCAGTCCTGTCTCTGTCTGTGGAGAATGACATAGAGATTATTGCTTGAGATCCTGCTCTTTGTGCTGAACACATCTGGGACAGGGATTAAAACCACTGAGCTCATCTGACATATAAGAGACCACTAACACCTTGGAAAAGGGTAACAGACACCATCTGATGCTTTCAGGCCTTAAGGATGAAAGTGGAAATAACCAGTTTATGGATATTTAATAAATATGATCATTTAACAAACAGATTTGTGATTTCAGTAGGACTGAATAGATGCACAGAAGTTTCCTGTATACAAAATGAAGCCTTTAAGAAGCTTTGATTTTACACCAGAAATGTTAAAATTAAAACAGATCCATCTTAATACACGATTTCCCTTGGTGCACGTTGAAAATAGGTTTTGCTTTTAATATATTACTGTGAGACTTTGAAGGTGACTTCCAGAGTAGCTGTCCTAGATCATTTCTTCTACTTCCCTGATTTCGGAGGACTGAACCAGATGCCATTTTAAGGATTGTTAAACAACAGTTGTAAACAGCAACTGACCACACAAAAGAGCCCAAACTCTGGAAATACTAAAACCAGACAAAGCACAGGCCCTTAAAAATGTTAATGACCCAAAAACAGACCAGGAAACCCACTGACACCTGACTTCAAGAGCAGTGATCCCCTTCCTCTTCTGAGATAATTCCCATCTCCAGCCTTCTTGACAGACAAATTCATGTGAAAATGGCTGCTTGAGGTTTGAAAGCTGAAAACCTTAGGGAGGCACCGTATTTTCAAGTAATCCCAGGTATTTCTTTGTGTGGATTCAATCCCAGCAATTGACAACCTTAACTGGTGTGTAAAAGCTAATGGACCTCAGTAGGCACCCAGCTGAAATAATAACCATCCCTTGAATATCAAAAAGCAGGAACACGGAGCACATATAATAAGTGATTTACCTTGAAAATTAGGATCCATGTAATTAGCATGTTTTTTCTCCCCCACAGATCCCCATCTCTGAACACATTGGGCCCAATTCTGCTTTCACTTGCTGATCCTGTCAAGCTCAGTGGATTTATTCAGGTGGAGGCGTGGGGAGAATCGTACTTGCTGTGCTTAGCTTTAATTTTAAAATAAATGAATTTTCCAGAACAGTGACAGTATTGACCTTACATATTATCCAAATAGAAATTTTAATGAAACAAGTATAACACTGAGTATAGCCATAATAGATATGCAAATATTGGTCTTTTCTTAAAGGTCTCCCTATCTGGTCACATGGATTTCTCTTGCTTATGTGGGGGTGAAGGCAGAGAGCATTTATTAGAAGCAGAGAAGGGAAGGGTGGCTGCACAGCCATGGAGAATCAGGCCATCAATTAGATTTTCATTCTCATTTCATGAGAATTCTCCTTTGAACAATGATCACAGGAGAGCTGTAAAATTTGCTCCCTTCTTAATTTCTTCTTGTTATGTGACAGCATCCACCTTTGCTTTGCAGGCAAAAATCCTATGCACATTGTATTTTAATTGTGCTCAGCTAAACAAGGTATAGGTGTAGGGAACAAACCACATGGATGGTGGCTCATCCAATGTAGAAAAGCCAATTAAAAAAATTAACAAAAGAAACCCATAGCGGTGTCTTCCAAGGTTCCCAGTCCCAGCAGCCCCAAACTGCATTTTGCTTACTTTAATGCTCAAAGACACTGGAAAGAGAACAGAAGGAGGGAACTTGGCCTGGATTCATGCATAAGAGTACAAAGGTTGGAAAATAGAAGGTTTGAAAAGCAATCAGAGTCACCAGCTGAGAGAAGTTTAAAATAACAGCCTAAAATCAGGAGCTTCAAAATAAAAGTCAAATAAAAAAGATCTGCTGAAAATAGCTAAAAAATACATGATCTGAAATCAGATTGCCTGTGATTTCTGACACTAACTGAAATCAAATTACCTACCTACTACACCTAATATTTCATTGGACCATATTGACACAAGCCAGATGGTTAAAGGTATTTAGGTACCTAAAGATATGGAGAGGTGCCTCCAGGGATTTGTCTCTCTTCTTGGACATCCAGTCCCCACTTACACCATTTCCATGCACTGTTCTGACACCATGGGGAGCAGCTGCACCACTCAGCACCTCTTAAAATCAGGACTTGTCCATGAGATTCCCCAAAAGCTGCCTTCCCCAGATTTCACTTTCCACAAAAAAAAAAAATGGATATACCTTCCCTGGTGGGAGCTGTGAAGGACAAAATGCTCCTGAAAGCTTGCCTTTTAACTCCCTGAGTTCTCTTAAAAACCATCTTCTCTCAATCATGCAAGTGGGGCACTTAAAATCTTTCTCTTCAAAAGATGGGTGCTACGTTGTGCCAAAAGATGGGTGTATTAAAAAATCTATTTCTACACATTGATACATAGCAGGTGCAGGGAGCAAATCAGAGCAGTGACATTATCTGGTATTCACAAATCACAATTGTCATTTGCAAATGATCCTCAGGGTGCAGATCTGAGCATTTTATAACTGTGCTGTGGAATGATGCTTGAGTTTACACAGGATTCCACAAGCAGGATGACATCCTCATAGACTGAGCTCTTAAACCTTACTAGAGCTTGTCTGAAACCCAGCAAAAGACAAATAAATCGGAGTAAGCCTTGTGCCTGGGAACAAGCTGTGGGTGGGTCCTGGGAGCCCTCTCTCCTCTGTTCCTTTCCCAGTTTCCAGGACTGTTGCCTGTGCTGCTCCCTCAGGAGCAGGGGGACCAAAGAGGGATGGCCCCAGCAGTGCTCACGCAGGCAGCAGAGCTGAAAACCTCCCCAGGAGTGGAGATGCCTTTGTCTGTCTTCTCCTGGCTTTTATTCACCCTCTCTCTGCCCTCCCTCCCTTGTGGCCTGTTTGGCTCAAGGCAAAGGTTTCCTCAGGGATACTCCAGCCCAGACACCAATCCATGAATTCCAGCTCCTACCCCCATCCATGCCATAAAAAACCAACCAGGAATAACCACAACCCTGCGTTCCCCCCAAATTCACTTCTAAATGCTCGTGCTCCCTCCATGCGCCGAACTCGTGTTGCTGTTTGTTTCCTGGAGAACAACACTCTGCTCTCTGCTGACTCTTCTGGTGATGTTGCTCCTTCCTCCTCTTTGGACATCTCCCAGGGCCTGGGCTGGGCTCGTTTCTCTTCCTGTGGCTCATGGCTCTCTCTTGCTGTTCCACATCACCTCTGTGCTGACTCACAAATCTGCCTTCCCCAGCCTACCCCACACACATAAATCTCTCTACACATCATCCAGCATAACCCCCCTGCCAGCTCAAGGGCAACTTGGACAAAATTGAGCACTTTATTTCTTACATCCTCCACCCTCCCCCTTCCTACCTTTCTCCATTATTTTCTTAATTTCTCCTCCCTCCCTGCTCCGTCCCTTTCTCCCAGGCCAGCACTGTCAGCACTACCTTTTATTCTTCTGCCACCTCCTTCTCACATACAAGCTGAAAATATTTAGTGAACTCTCTTCTCCATAATATTTGACCCCTTATTTCAGTCCAACCAACCCAGCTGGGGCAATCCTGCACCGCTGCCTCATGTTATACAGAGAACATCCTCTGTGCTTCAGATCCCAAATGACAATGTGCCTTTGTCTGGCCAAAATAGGAAACCCATAACAAAAGAAGTTTTGTTTTATTTTTGAAGTGGTGTCCTGGATGGATTTGCTATCTCCAGAAACACTTGCATGTTTTTTGGAAGCAAATGCAATGCTAGGAGGTGAGTTTTATTGGAAGAGCTGCTCTTCATTCTTGCAAAATGGAGGTGATGATGCACTGAGACTTTTCCAGCTGTAGAGCTGGTCCATGTAACTCCATGTATATTTGAATTTGTGTTTAAACAGGATTGTTTGGTCATGGCATTCTTGAACGGGAGATGGGAAAGGAAATATTTAAGGTGCACCTGAGTCAAAAGAAGGGCTCCAGAACCACTCTTAGGAGTGTCACCATCAATAAGGGCCACACTAGACAGCTCTTCCAAGAGCAGATTGCAGCATGAGGCAAGGTATGCAGAATGATGTTTATTCCTTGGAGCAGGAAGAGACTGGGTCTCAAAAATATAGGATAAAAGGGAGATGCTCCTCCTGTTTGGTCAGTCAAACCTTTCATTTCTTTAGCTGTTTTTACAGGATTCTGAACAGAAAACATTTCATTCCAAGGTTAGACAGGATGTTCTGCACTGGATTAAATGAAATCCTGGTTTTCATTTCAGGGGGAAAACATAAGATCTGCTTTGGTTTTATCTACACCAAATTTGTTTCCTCCAGATTTTGGTTAGAAAATTGAGCATCAAATCCTCAACTATTAGGTGAAAGCCGATGTGTTTTGCTCCCATTCCTCACTAACAGCAGTTTCAGTTGGGCCTTTTCATCTCAGTGGTATAAAAGACTTTTTTTCTCAGTTCTGTCTGGATCCCTTCCAAGTGTGTCTCATTTTTCAGTCTTTCTCAGAAAAATGAAAAAAGGATGCTCTGCAGAAAATTATTCTATAACCTCTCCTTTGAGTCCCCTCCCAACACAGTCAGTTCACTGGATTCTCTGTGCTCTTTGTATTTCCCAGTAGGAGATGGCTTGGAGTTTCACATTCCCCTCAAGTGCCCTATGAATTCTTTCTCCTTATTCAGGGCATTGAGCTGAGTCCAAACTACCCCAATCTGCATCCTAGAAAAGAGCCTGGTTTGTCCTTAACAGTTCCTGAAGAATTTTCCAAAATAAAGCAAGAGAGAAAAAATCTCTTGCATTTGCTCAAAGAGGAAAACCCATCAGAGTCACAGTTCTGCACATTCCTATAAGGCTGCAGCAATTCCAGACCTAGGAGGTTTCCTGGTGTTTTTAATGGCTTTCAAAAGATGAAGGCATTTTGTATCCAGGGGAAATCCTGTGAACATTCCCATCGGTGGCACTGGGGCTGGGAATCCTTTGCTGTGGATTGGCATTTTACACAGTGTGTAAAAATCAGCTGTTAATGCCACCAGGTTTCAGCCCTTTTTGACTCTTGAGAAAAGCTCCCAGCCTCTCCAGAAACATCAGCAAAGGAAGAAGCCGCTATTCCCACAAAAGAGGAAGAATTCCTTGTGGCCAGGGCAGGAGCAGAGCTGGCAGAAGGGAAGCAAACTGAGCTGGGTGTTCCCTACACTCGTCCCCAGATCCTGCACGGGTCACAAAGCAGAAATGGAGATGTTTTGCACAGACAGGTGCAGCCACTGCTGTGATTAATCAAACCATAATTAGGGACCTGTCGGCAGACACTAAATATATGTTCTAGGGCTTCAACCCTCTTAGAAATCTGGGGATGGAAAACTTGCCAGGCAGGAAATTTATAAAAACAGCGAGTCTTTGGATGATGAATGCATACAAGAAAGGAAACTTTCACCAGACTATGATAATGACAAGTCTCTCTATTGCTTCTCATCTATAATTTTTTTCTTTCTATCTCTCTGAGTTTATTCAAGTATTTTAGTATCAATTGATGGCATGGTTTAACAGATAAATCCTACTCTCTCTTCAGTAAAACAGGCTCAGTTTCAGCACCCACAGAGGAGTACTGGTTTTACTGTTTTACCCTGAAATGCCTGAGTCTGTGCAACACCAGATACACTCCAAAAAACAAAACAGGTCTCCTGCTCCACTGCCCTCACCTGCCATAGCTGTTTGCACCCAGGTAAAGGTAAAATACCTCAGTTTGACAGTGGGCAGAAGGTAAAAATTCATTGGCATTTTATAATCTACACAGGAATTAGTGCAAAGTCAAGGCTTGAGATATTGTACTTATTTCTATGCAAATGTAATATGGGACTTCCCATCACAGAGCACTACATCACCCCAGGGCTGAACTGCTCAGAACCCCACTGAGGAAACTCATGGCGTTTGGGGGAAGAAAGGCAAGTAAATCTTGCTCAGACCTGAGAAGCACCATAAGACAGGACCAGGGGAAGCCCACTGAATGAAGCAAGGTGATCTGAGGAGTCTCAGCCAGCTGATGCTGCCCTATTCAAGATACAGCAGCTGCAGGGCTGATGTCACTGGTTTACAGCCAACCCTCTCACAGATTTCAAGTTTTCCCATGGATATTCTCCTCTCTCTGATCAATAAAACACATTTCTGTCTCTATATGAACCAGCTCCTTTACATTATAAGACAATTCCTGTGGGCTGCTCTGAGGTAGAGACACATGTCACTCACAGCAGCTCACGGATGGACTGTCAAGAGCACAAAGGTGCAAGATGAGGAAAGTCAGTGCTTAACAAAGTGCCTGACCATTCAGCTTCTCAGGGGTTTGCAGCAGGTGCTGAATTTACAGCATTTTATTTTCTAGATATTGGTTGAAATATTTTGAGGAAGACAAAGTGTTGGGTGTGTGATTGAGCTCGGTGGTATTAAATGTGAGGGGAAGTCATCTAATGTCTGTTTAATTGTAGCTGTCTTTGGTGAGTAATATTGATGATTAATCAATTGACCAAAGGGGACAAGCTGAGAGGGGGAATTGGGCTGAATCGATGTGCAGGAGAGGATGGGAAGTAAGATGGACTCTGAATCAATGGTGCTGCTCCTTGCTCGGTTAGGCTGGAGATTGGGATGTGCCCTCTGCACGAGCTCACGAGCAATGCAAAGAGGTTGCTTCACAACAAAGACATTTCACTGTTTTTTATTTATATTGATTTCCCAGTGAAGTGTGTCTTGGCATTAGGGATTCCCACTGAGCAAAGAAGAAAGATCAGCTTTTTTCCTCAGAGGGTCAAGAAATCTTGAGTGATGAATCTTGTCTTCTCAGAAAAAGAGACAGGAGCAGAGGTTTGGCTGTACATTGCCGACTAGAAAGAAAGAACTGAAAGCGTGTCATTAAAAGGGAGGAAAATATAAAAGTATCTGAAACTGAAAAGCTGTGATGAGGAGGGACAATGTGTAAAAAAAAATCTGAGCAAAAGACAGATTTATGAGGTCAGTGCTGTCAAAGAGATTATTATCTGAGGCAGTGAAATTTGATTTTGTATTTATTCAGGGCTTCTGTACTTCAGACAGGTGCTTCAGATACCAAAACATCACAGCCACAAGAGCATTCTTCTCACCCTGCTCCCAGCTAAGCAGCAAACGCTGAGCAGAGCTGGAAGAAGTGCTGGCCTCTGCTGGAAGGAATTCCCATGGCTCAGCTGGGTCAGAGCCCAGTCGGTGCTTGAAATCCTGTACCTGCTGCCAAAGCAGGAGGGAAGGATGCTCCATTGGGCTACACTGCAATTCTGGACTGTTGGAGTCCAAGGCACGCCTCTGGCTGCCGTGGGAGGTCAGGACACGCCTCAGGCTGTCCTGGGTGGTCGGGAGCCCCCCGGCAAGGGGGTCCCAGACCCTGGTAAAAAGCTCAGAATAGCACTATCTTTGACCTTAGCCCATGGGAAAAGTTACCAACATTACAAGAATCAGTGCAAACCACGAGAGTGTAAAAATGAGTAGTAGTTTAGTATTTTACAAGGTTAAAAAGTAGATTTTAGGATTTTTAATATGAGGATGAAGGGTTTAAGATGGAGGATTTTGGGTGTTGTCCTGTTCTTCTTCTTCTCCTTCCCCTCCATGTTCTCTAGTAGTTGTGGCATAAGATGATTGGTAGATTGAAAAAGAGGTAGAAATTACGTGTCTAGAATAGGTGTAAATTAATTGGTATAAAAGAGTAAATAATAAATACGTTGTGAAGAATGGTTGGATCTTGGAAAGGGCACAAAAAGGACAGGGACGGCCCAAGTCTGGGCAGTTCCCGCTTGGTTTCGGCTGGCATCAGACGTGCAACCAGAGCTTAGAACAAATTAGAGATGAGAAGAAATAAACATCTTGAAACAACATCTGCAGGCGTCTCTCATCTATTCGGACTCGAGGTAAAACTTCCCGGAGGTGAAGATAAGAACCAACACTTGTGCAGAGTGCTGAACTCCCACACTGGACATTAACTCTAAAGCACTACATGGCTGTGGATTTGCTTCAAGACTTTCCCCCTTCCTTACTGATGGAGAAATTGGATTAAATACAGAATTAATGGCAAAACTAAGACTAGCCCAGGCATCCAAGCTCCAGTAAAGTATCCAAAGAGCCAGTCCCTGCAGCGCCAGATTGGAAAGAGCCTCAGTGATTCTGATATATCATTCAGATAATGTTACAAATGAAGACATTGTTAACACTGAACTCTCCCTTGCTGTTTTCCTGTACTTGCTGTAAGCTTTGGCTGGTTTAAAGGAGAAAATGTGTTACACTGCAGGTAAAACAGGTCTGTGAGTAACTGTGCTTCCCTGAGGAGCTCGTGAGAATAAACAGAATGGGTTTGGGACTTTTCCCAGATTCTCTTGGCAGGTGATATTCAACCTCTGGATAATCCTGAGGTCTCACATGTAACCTAAATCTTGCAGAGTTTGTGTATTCATGCCCTGTGGAATATTTCCCCATATGAGGATGTGGTAATAGACCCTAAACTTCTCCCTTTCAGCTGCTCCTGAATGCCACTCCACAGCCACCTATCCTGCACACTAGAACAAATGAATATGGATATTTCTCTCCCTTTTTTGTTTCCCATCTGCATGAAACATATGCCATCTACAGTGATTCCAAAAGATCAGAACAGGGTCTATAGTCCACATGCTAAAATTCGTAATAAAATATGCATGACAAAACCTTGCAGAGGAAATCACATTTCAACCCAGGAAAAGAGCCCTCCTTTTTAATGAGGGTTTAATTAATGTCAGATGGGCTCAGTTGGTAACATTCTTGCCTCTGGTGTAGAAGGTCATGGTTTTGAGCCCTACATTAGGCCCTGGGCTCATAACCAATGCTGACACTGCAATGTACTTCTGCTACACTGTTAGAGGTTCTGACCTTCAAATGAGGTGTTTAAACTAAGATTCCTCCTGCTACTCTCTGGTGGTTCTTCCAGCTGGAAGCTAAAGATGTCCTGGCACTTTTTAAGCAGCCCAGGGAATAGCCCTTGCATCCTAAGTCACCCTTGCTGAATAAAGTAGGTTATTATCTACAAAGCTGCAACTCTCAGCCATTACTGACAGTTGACAACCCCCACTAATGAGCCTGTTGTGTTTATTTATGTGCTGACTCCACTCAGCACCCAGGGAAAGCTCACTGCTTTGTCACAAAACAGTGAAGGACTTTTTGTCCGTACTCAAAGGGGAGAAATATAGAGAAGACATTAAAATAAAATTAAAAGGGCCGATTTCCAAAATGAGAATGCCCTGTGTATTTTCCAAGAAAAATGGTACCACTTAGAAAAGGTGAATCTTTTTGGAAGGAGAGACAGAGGAGATAAGGAAAAAAATGTGAGGCTTAGGAAGTAGGTAACAGCTATTTCAAGATTTCTTGCAAAGTTACATTAAAACCAAGACTGACCTTCAGCAGAAATAGGGTTAAAAACCTCAGGAAAATTATTCATGAAAGAGCAGTTAGATTGGTGTCAATCTGTGTGATCCTGTTAATCAGCTGAGTCATCACAAAAGACGTCCTACGAACCCATCTGGAAATTAAGATCTTTATGATCTGTCCATTCCGACCATCACGTATGATTTAGAACTGAATACCAGAACTGCATTTCCAGCTTTGCCAACCCTCCTCACCCCTGCCCTCCACCCCTCCTCCCACCACAAAAAACGTTCTGATTTCAGCTCCGATGTGACTCTCTCGCCTAAAGCAAGTCTATTACTGCAAAGCATTAAACCAGAAAGGGAGAAAAAGCAACAGCAAAGCCCAGAACTTCATCTTGGTGTTTTCCACATGCCTCCTGAGAACATTTGCTACATCTTTTTAAAAATATTAGATATCAAAGCTACTGATTACTGAAACCAAGTAGAGGCTCCCTACCATGAACCTTACTGTTGGTGGTACCCTGGTGTCCCTGAACAGCAGGCACAGAGGAGTGCTGCAGGACAGATAATCCTAACAGAACACCTTTCAGCAACACCAAACTTTTCCTATTTACTCCAGCTTGGCTTGAGAGGAAAGCAAAATGGGTTACAAAATCAGCTCGTGTACACTGTGCCTCCCACAAAACAACTTGTTGGGAATAATCGAATATAGTGCAACAAGCCAAAGCTTTGATTATCTAGGATCTGGTTTATGTCTGGGTAAATAAAATACAATCAATCCACATACAGAAATTTAATTGGATTTATTTCTAAGACATCCTGCCTCCTGCCTTTTATTCACTCTGCTGGGCTACTGCCACTTGAGCAGAGGAAAATTGAAATGATGCCATCTACCTTTATGGAATTACATTTAAGATATTTACAGAGGCTCATGTCATGGAGATGGACTTTTTTTAATTCTTCAATAAATCATTCCTGGTCTTCAGGTAACAATTTTAATGTTACAAAGGCCTGAAAGTAATTTATGTCTCTGAAAACCAGAGAATTTTGAAAAGAGCATATATTTTTAAAGAAGGTAAGCTATAGTCCTACACATCCCAGCTGAGCTCCCAGCCAGCCTCCCGTGGGGATTCAGTCCCAAAGCCTTTGTATGGCTGTGTTATTCAGGACTCTGAGCAGTGATCATATCCTAATGCTGGTAGCATCTGTGTAATTCCAGGTATAGTTGGTCTCGATGCAGGAAAAAACACTGCTCCCAACTATATTTCCTGTGATTTTATACACAATGTAGTGTTGAACCAGCCTCCAAAGATGCACAAGGTTCTAGCACAGAGCTTTACTGCATGAACAAGGAACTTAAATGTCAAATTAGGGAAGAAAAATTAATCCTTGACTATTTAAGCTAAATGGGTTGAGTGTAAACGGCATTATTGCTGTCAGAGAAACTGAAAAGCAGCTTCCTGGAGCCACAGTGCCCCTCTGAGCAAGGCATGAACCCAACAGCCTGGGGCAGGATTTGGCCCCTGCAGATGAACTGTGGGCTGGCCAGCTGGCAAGGGCACCTCGGGGGGATGTATCTCACCTCATGTTTTAGGGCAGCAAGTCTACATGGGCTGCCAAGGCTATTTAGGGGAGAGAATAGGGGCCTCCTCTCTATGCTCTTAGGAGTCTTAAAATGAGTGGGATGAATTGTTCTGTGTAGATGCTTGTTTCCATCCACTGACTCCCAAGGGAGTCCAAAAAGGTGGAAGAAGACCTCAATGACAAGTCTGAAGACAGCACATCCTCGGTCCCATGCTAAAGACAAACTTGGCCAGGTTGGATGGGGCTTGGACAACCTGATTTAGTGGAAAGTGTCTCTGCCCAGGGCAGGGAGGTGGAACTAGGTTACCTTTAATTCCCTGACAACCCAAATCGTTCTGTGATTCCATGATAAGGCAGGAAATTTTCATTAGAAAATTGCCCTTTCCTTGTGCTCTTTCCTGCATAATGAATTCAATGCAGAAATGAAAATGCAATACAGGAGACTCCAAGATTCTCAGCTTTGGACACCTGCCCCTTTCAGCAGTGCCTCTCAGACTGATGGAATCACTGGGGGCTCACAGATCTACTTCCATCCTCACAATGAAGTCTCTTTTAAGCAATGTCACATCCTGCTAACTCCAGCCAGGCTTTCCCATGGCTTTTTTTTTCCTTCAGACATGGTAACTACAGCAACAGGAACCTGAACAACTCTGTTCTCTGCATGACGTGGCTTTGTTGGGTGTTTCTTACAGCTGGAATTCAACTGTGATCAAATGTCCAGGTGGCAGCTCTGCTGAGGAGGTCTGACACACACCCAGCAGGACCTAATCAAGCTGCAGGGTAACCTGAGGAGATCAGAGCAGTGGGAGCTGTATCCAGCACAGACAGATTTGGGAGCAGTGCCAGCCCCACACAGCACAGGGAGCAAATCAATCGCTGTGTCACTAAATGAAGATTAGAAACAGGAGTTTCTTCCTCCATCAAAGTGTGTAACATTAATCCTTTTTAGTGTGTTCTTTTATTGAAATGTGCTCTGGCTTTCAGTGAGTGGCTGCTGTGCTTGTAACCAGGGCCGTGGAGAAGTGCAAAGGGGGATTCCTTTGGTGAAAATGTATAAATGGTTCAAGACTCTCTGCTTTGGTGGCTTTTTCTGAAGGCCACTGTCCTCGCCGTGCTGTCATGGCTCACTGGCACTGCCTCCAGCAGTGAGCAGGGCAGTGCCTTGTGTTCATCTCTTGGGAACAGATATTTATACAAGTATTGATTGAGCAGGCTGAAGGGCAGGCAGACTGATAGCAGCAAGCTGCTTTTATAGTGTGGCTCACCAGCATGACAGTGAAATCTTCTTTATCCTTGATCATCACCTCTGTCAGTGCATTTTAAAGCAAAGTAACAAGATTTAGCATTTGATAACCACAGTGTGTTTAACACCCAAACACTAAAATAAAAACACATTCTAAAGCATTTAGAATAAACGAACAATCAAATAATTAATTGCTCAACAATTCATTGGTATCCTCTAACAAACCTATAGTGCCTTTTGCTTGGAAATTCTCATTAAAAGGAAGCTCTGCTGCTGAGCTGTTCTTCCCAGGCTGTGGGACATGGCTGAAGGCTGAAGGGGTTCCTCTCCGTAAGGTGCAGCCACCTCTAGATAGAGCATGAGGCAAACATATCTTCCTTTGGAATTGAGTGGCCACACACACACAAACACCCAGGCCTGGAGCCTGGTGTCAGAAGAGTTACATACAAAATTTCAAAAGATTGCCTCAAGCGATCGTATTTTGAAGCTCTTTTTTAGAAATCTGAATCCTGAAGAGTACATTAAAAAGGGCTGCAGGACAGGGCAGCTGATTGACTACAGCACATCCTTGAGTAGTTCTAGTCCTCCCCAAAGTACAAGTAAAGATATTCCTGTGTCTGACACTGCTACTGCATGAAAAACTGTCCAAATCTCAGTGCACCCAATCCCACACCTTGAGCTTAATGCTTCTGTGTAGATTCCACAACACAGGGGCATGAACCCACTCATTAAGCACAAGCACTACCCAGCCTGACTCTAATGCAGCAAATAATACCAAATTGGTCATAACTGACACATAAAACTCCTGTTCTGGTGATTAATTTATTCTACATTCACACTTGTAGCTAATAAAAATAACTTCCACTGATAAATATCTCCGCACAAGTTCACTTCAGTGAGGAGCAGAACAGGTGTAGCCCATGTCCCCATTACCTAAATTGTCCTGGAGATGAGTTTTAATTTGCCATAAATACTTGATGCTGCATCCTTTACTACTGTATTATTAATTTTCTAGCAAAATGTGTAGCAAGTAGTTGCACATGGGAAAAGACAGTAGATAGAAATTAGCTGGGATTTTTTAACTTTTCCAATCAGCCTTCAGGGTTTTCTGGAAAGCAGGAAAGACTGCTGCTGCTGAGACAAAGTGGCAACATCTCCAAGAAGTATGCAGGAAAGTTAGGAAATACTTCAAGGATTTTTAGTTTGCCCAATCCAGATAAAAACAGAAAGTCAAGATGTGCATTATGTAAGAGAATAAATTCCCTCAGCCCTGGGAAACATTTCATTTAGATTTCAAATATTCTTGCTTAAATAAAAACTCCAAAAGGAATCATCATTTCACACTAAAAAAACCCCTAAAACTATTCATTTTCAAAAGTACATAACAGTTTTGTGTTTCTCCTTAAAATTTTACCCTAAACCCAACTATGCTCTAATGAACTGCCAACTCAAAAACCTTCCATCATACTAAATTATTGTCATATTGTGAAAATATGGATGCCTTTAGTATGATTTGTTAATACAAATCATTCCTTTAAGGACTCTTAAACTTAACAGTTTGAACCTCTTGCTCTATTTTTCCTCAAACAATTTAACCCTAATACTATAAAGAATTTTAGGCAGCTCACAGCGGAACAGAACTTCCTGGTGAACAGACCCCTGGGCAGGAAAGTGATCTACTTTTCCAGGAGAAAGTTTTTGATTTAATATTAATTTTTCCTGACAAAAAGCATATTAGACATAGCTCAAAGCACACTGAAGTTTTTTAGAACGGTTTTTATCTGATTATCAGGATCTAAATGACCTTCCCGAAAATAAAATAAAGTAAAAGAAAAGAAATCCCTGGTGTTTCCTGATAAACAAGGAACCTTCGGTGATGGGGCTCAGAGGATGAATTAAAGTTCAGGCCTTACAAAGCACTCTCAAATCTCCTCCTCTTTCCCCTCTCCTGCTCAGATCCTTCTCCTTCCCCCACTCTGGAAGAGCTGTGTACAGAGCCTCCCAGAGTGTCACAGAGTCCATCCTTGTGACAGTGCACAAATCTGCACATCTCAGCTGGGCAGGCTTTGGAAGCAGACAGGAAATAAAAGCATAATAAAAGCAACAAGAGAAAAAAGAGACTCCAGGATCCTGCTCCAGTCCTGCTGAAATTTGTTCTGTTTGAGCTAAAGGTGCAGGTCCTGTAAGATCTTTTCAGAACAACTGACAAGAACAAAGCCCACAATTATTAACCTTTCCACTTGTTCCCATAGTTTATTGTGACAAGACAATGCAATAAGCTTGAAGGTAATCAAAAAGCAATTTTGTAGTAGTGAGCTTAAAATGACAAACCTTTCCTTTTCTAAATAAATCACCATTATTCCCACATGGTCCACACTTGACAAGTTTGTTTCCTTAGTAACAGAGTACTTAAACAGGGTTTGTGTGCAAAGATTATACCTTTAGCCACAGAAGTGAAAGAGGAGACAATAGGACCAAAATTGGTGCACCCACCCGAGTGTGTGATTTCAGTGTTTAAGGACAGAAACCAGGGCTGTGCAGAAGCCCAGGGAGGCCTCTTCCCTCTGTGCATTTCGTGGACTTTCTGGAGTGTGTGGACTCAGAGGGGTTTTCAGCCTCCAGTGCCTAAACTGAATGTAACAGCCCCTGATGTTTGTTCAATAGCTCACCTAATGTTGAGGTCAGCTGTCTTATAAATTATTGAGCACATTAACAGTGTTAGGACTACAATATAAATAAAGGGTATGTGCCAGGCAGAGAAGACATACAGGGTGTCTGGCTCAAAGACAAAAGAGGGAACAGACAGAAGAAAAGACAAATGTGCCCTGGATATGTTTGAGAGCTTTCTGTTTGCTTTCACCAGTAATTAAATGACTGATTGTTTTGTAATAATGAATGTGTTTGACCGGGTACACAAAACCTGATGTCATGTACTGAGCTCAGCCCAGTGCTGGAGAAAATCCTTCAGCCCACTCTGTTTGTCAATGCCTAATTCCTAACTTTTTTCCATCAAAAGTGATGAAATCAAGTAAATACTATTTGGCCAGGCCTTAGAATGATTGAGCTTGCTCTGTAATTAAAAGAGGACAGCTTTTCTAGCCACAAGTTAAGTCAGTGCAAAACAGATTGATTTTAAGTCTTTCAGCAATTTTTAATACATTTTCCCCAATGTCAGCTGATGGTTTCCAAATTCCTCTCGATGAGCCCTAAAAGGCTCTACACAGGCAGCATGCTGATAACCCTAAATCAGATATTATGGGGTCTGTAATTTTTACAGTCCTACATTCAGCTACCAGCCACTGATATACAATGAGCCAATGCCTACCAAAAATCCCCTGCATATCCAGAGTAAAATTCCCACTTCCCTCCTCACCCAGCCATTTCAGCAGCTCTCCCAAAGAGCCAAGTCACAGCAGTTTGTCAAGTGCCAAGTAACTTGATAACAAAAGAACAAAAGAACAAAAAAGGGAATATTTCTATTTCCTGTATCAACACCAACACTTGAAAGGCAGTGTTGCTAACTGTGAGTAGCAAAGATTGTTTCTTCAGAGAAATTATCTGCTTGAGTTTAAGCTGAGATTCAAAACTTAATTTCAGATAAAGCTAGTGAGATTGTAATGATGATGAATTTTCTCTATTGTTTATAAGTAAATTTTCTCAGCATGTGTCGATGGATGTTTATAAATGAATATTAAACTTTGATTTACACAAAAGTAAGGCAGTAGATATTTTAGAAGACACAGCTAGTTTTAGATTTCAATCAAAAGCAACAGACTCCAGCACTCATTATGGCTTCAACTGATATTCATCAACACTTTGAAATGACCAGGATGAATGGAATTTCCCCACTTTCTTACCCTTCCCAGCAGCTGTACAGCTTGCAGGCTTGAACAGGCTTCTCAGGATTGGAAAATGTGCTGCCACTATCAGAAATATTGTAAATGCTACCAACCAAGAGGCACCAAAAGGGTGGTATTGAAGGTCACCTGATTGTTACTCTTGAGGAGAGGGTTCTTCCCTTCATTAAAGTCATCTGAACTGTAGAGATGAGAAGGATTTAGGCAATTCACTTGTGTTTAATCAGGAGTTTTCCCAAAATGGCCCAGAAAACAACCAAGAGTCACCACTGGAGATATCAGGAGTGTAGGAATGTTAGTCCCACTGATGCCTCCTCCAGCGACCTAGAAACAGAGACTAGACAAGAGTAAGGGAATAAAGACAGGTATTTATTTGAAGGGCCTTCAAGGTACACCCTGGGGGAGCCAGAGGCTGCTTCCAAAAATTGGACCCCAAGATGGACGACAGGTCACGAGTTCTTCACACTTTTATAGGTTTGGATCATTTGCATATCAGGGTTAATTCTCCAATTAAAGCCCCAGTTTTAGCGATGTAACGCCCCTCAGCTTGCCCCCCCTTAGAATCTTTAGTTTACACATTTTGGGCCTAAAAACAGCCTGGCTGTCCTTGAAGGCAAAGCCTGGAGAGGCTTTGTTATGTCTACCCAGTACGAGAGAGCGGGAATTACAGGCTACAAGGAACTTCAGAGTTACACTCTAAGCAGTACAGAATTTGAAAATAGAAAAGTTAAAACCTAAGGCATCACCACAATCAAAAACTTCTTTTCATCTTTCTCCTGCCTCATGAGCACCACGCTCTCTCTCTTGCATCTTTCAGTGTAAACAACGTTCAATACTGAGATGCAGGATGAAAATCAATCCAGAGTTTTGCTAGTTAAACAATTTACCTCCGTTCCTGGGGAATAATGACCCCAATTCCTTTAACTTTGGAAATTATGCTGCCTTTTTTTAAAATTTACTGAAACATGAAACTTGCTAAAACTAAATTATCAGTTTAATAATATATTTGCCTGAACATTCTTGGATGAAATATCAGTTTGGAAAAGGTGCCAGATTAGATTAATCAGAAAACATGTTGCAGAGTAATTTACAAAATATTAAAGTGTCAACTTCTCTCCAGTCTTTCCTCTGAAATGCAAGAGAGGATTTGCTCAGCAATTCTGTAGCTTTGTTTCCTTTTTACTCTTCCCACACTATGTTCTTTTCTAATTGTCTCCTGTTACAAGAGAGGAGGAAAATGATCCACTATTAAATGTTTTTGCTGAGTGTTTTATCTTTACCCTCTCTGATCAGGAGTGAAATTTTTCCTCCGAGTTCAACTTCCATCTTCTCAAACCATCTACAGAAAACATATTCTGTTATTCTACACACTCAGAGAGAACCTAACAAAGTCCAAAATGGTTGCACAGTTTTTAGGAAATAAAATTTTGATCTTCCATCTGTGACAACCCAAGATCTGGGAAGTCTTTCAGTAAGAAAGCAGCATTCTGCATTACAGGGCTGGAACTGATAGATGTATTTGGAAAAAAAAAAAAAATGCTGTTTGCACAAACTTCAAGCACTGCAGTGCAGATTTATGCATTCCCTACTGGTAATTTGCATTAGCAATAATCAGATGAAAAAGCAGAGGCTGCAAGAATGACATTTCCTTCTGCACTTAAGAAATCAAGTGTGCAAAGCTATTTCCTAACATTTTTAGATGTTTGTAATCCCATCTATGATAGTCAAACTACATATTTAAACTGTGGTTTGGAATGCTTTTTCATTAACACTGGTATACTTGTTTATAATATTTTATGGAACAGGTAAAACTGAATCTTGCTGCCAAGCAAAGACTCCAGGTTACCATTTCTCACTTTTCCACAGCTGTCCTGTGTGATCTTTGGTAGATTACTGCCCTTATCTTTAAACATGAATATTTACACCAAGTAACTGTCCAGAGTATTCAGTCCAGTAAGGTGCATCTTTAATCATGGAAAGGATGACCCACATTCAGATGGTCATCAGGAAGCCTGTGAGCTCTACTGATAGGATTTAACCTCTGATATGGAAATCCTGACACAACTGGGAAAATAATAAACTATTAAAATGGTAGACCTGAATCTCTGACCCTTTGACTACAAACTGTTGATACCAGTAACAGTGTCAGGAGAGATCTCTCATTCAAACATTTAAACTGACAGAGGGCAGGGTTAGGATGGATATTAGGAAGAAATTCTTGGCTGTGCAGGCAGTGAGCCCTGAGAAGCTGTGGCTTCCCCATCCCTGGAAGTGTCCAAGGCCAGGTTGGACAGGGCTTGGAGCAACCTGGGAGAGTGGAAGGTGCTGAAAAGTACTTGCACAGAGGGAAGATTCATCATTTGTGTTTGGGCCTTCAAACACTTAGTGCCAATTAGGAACTTCAGCATCCCAGGGTGGGTTTTGTAGGCCCCTGTGGTAGGAGCCTGTCCCTCTCCAATCAGTGGCAAATAAACTGCTTATGACAGGCATCACTCAAGGACTAAACCACTAAGGGATATTCCCTTTGCTTGCTGGCCAGAGAGAGGATAATCACTTGCAGCTTGGGTGCTCTGCTTCACCTCTTGTAAGACCACAGTCAAAATCCTCTACACACAGAGACATCTGAGATCTGCAAAGTTGTGCTTTAATCTCAGCCATCATAACTGCACTTCACAGGAACTAAGGTGTGTGACAGGAACTGAAGTCTATAGACAGATCAGTGGCACCAGGTTATTAATTACCTCCTGTCTGTGAGTCTCTGAAACGCAATGTGTAAGCTCTAAGCACTATTAATAAATTCCCAGTTACCTCGCTGATGTGCAGTTCAAATGGTTAGAATAAACTGTTATTCTGCTTATTATTCAAATCACTAGGATAAACTGTAAAGCCCTGGAATAGCATTACTGGGTGGCTGGCTGGAATCTAGTATGTTTTACAACTTCAAGTCCTGATAATCTGTTGTAAATGCAACTGATATGGTGCTGTCCATCCGAATCTGCAGGTACCTTGAGACACCAGTTCTGAGAGATGTGAACATGCACAGCTTCAAGACTCGTTCCTTGGCAGGTTCATCAGAAGGACTGGCACACACATGGAGAGCACAGTGACATCAGTGCTGCCAGCCCAATCCAAAGGGACAATTTTCAGCCAGTGGGGCAATTCCTGGGTCTCCCTGAGGCTCAGTGAGCCCAAACCAGAGGAGGATGCTGCAACCCTGCCTCTGTTAGGGAGCACTGCAGCAGGGAAGGATCAAAAAGACATGATCAGGACTGAATCACTGCAGAGACCTCCAGTCTGTAGAGTCCCTGAAGCCCTGAATTGCTTTAGTAATCACTTTAGACCCAACTGCTTTTAGTGAGCACTTCAGCCTCCTGTGCCAGCATTTCTTACGCAGATATACAATTTTAGATTAATTTCTTGATTAGAAGCTCATAGTTATCCAAGTCCTTTGCTCATCAGTAGTGTGACATTCACAATCTGCCAACACACCACTCTGGGAGATTAAGTAGAATAGATTTTAAATAGTATGTTATTGACATTTCAATTATTTAAGTTTCAGTAGAAAGTGACCAGATGAGGTTTAGATTGTATGATCTGTCTCACAGAAAAGTTCTGCTGGAAAGGAGCAGATGAAAAGAAAGGGCAAGAGGTAGCTCAGGTACCCATAGATCATAGCTGAGGAGAAGCTGGAGAGATTCACTGAGGGGATGGATCCAAAAGCGCTTTATTAAATAGTCAAAGGGATAGAAATGCTTTTCCTAAATACCTCAGGAAGACAAAATACCTCAAGGAAGAAGCATGAAGCAAAAGGGCATTAACAGCAAGAAGCAATGAAAGGGCATTATTAGCCCCAAAATTACCGGTATAAATCAGCCACCAGCAAAATGAGGAAGTTCAGTTCTGTTCCTCATGAGAAGACCAAGATTCTGGAACAACTCCAGTGGAGGCAAGACAACCTAACTATTTGTGAGTGGGATTATAGCTCATGCTTGCCAAAGGCAGCAACAGGTAGGGCTCAGGAACTCAGGAAATCTTTCCTAACCCCATTTTCCCGAGCACTCCGTTAAGAACAATCATCACATTACTGTTAGGAAAGTGTGAGATATAAAAGTACAAGTGATGTAAAGGCCTGAGGTTCCTGCTCATAAAAATGAACAGAGGATATCTCAGGGTTACACAGTGTTCTGTGTGACAGCATCTGCATTCTGGCTGGAAGAACCCAACCACAAAATGCCAGAACCACTGAAAATCTGTCATTGCTTGAACCTCTCATCTAACAATCTGCCTCAGTTTGCCTAAATCCTTGGTGTAACTGTTCTGTGTTGCAAAAGGCCAAAACAGCTGGCCAGCAGTATTTTTAATCTTCTTACTAATTACATGCTTACAATAGCCAGACAGAATCAGATGGACCCTCTAAACAGGAATAAAATGTGTGAGGTTTTTGATTTTCATCTACTAGAGAACCTTTCCATTTCCAAATGAGCACAGACACACTGAACCTCTTGATGGCAACTGCAGGGTGGGAAGAAGCAGGGAAGTATTTGAGGGTTTTGTAGTAATAATTATAATAATTAAGACTGTCACTGGTTAAGCACATGATGGCCAAAATATTCAGCCACAAATGTCTTAATGCAGACATCTAATTCCAAATCCAGCCACATGAGCAGGGGATTCTTTTTTCAGCTGAGCATCTCTGGTTTCTCTGGGGCTGATCAAAAGAACCCCAATAATCATCCCATTTCTGAATAACTGCAAAATCACTTGTCTTTTCAGAAAAACACTTCAGCACATGCTTAAGTGCTGATGTAAATTAGGACATTATTTGGGAAATTAACCCGAGTTTGGTGCCTAATTTAAACACACAAGTTAAAACACTTTGGCATAAATTGTACATTTCTGCAAAGACACTCTTGCTCACATAAACAACAAATCAGGCATTTTTCTTATGCTGTAAAACCTCTTGCCAAAGTGTGAAGATGATGATATTCTTTTCAATTTTTAGAGAATATCTGAGGCGCATTAACTGCCAGGCTAGGAAGAGCGCTCTGGCAAGAAAAAGGGAAAGATTTTCCAAATTTCATTCCTGGGGAAAAGGTTTATCATGCTACCTGAAGTCATGAAAAGAAAACAGTAAATATAATGCAGCATTAACACCCATCAGGCAGCATGTTTATAGGCAATTGTCTGCTTCACACACCTTGAGTTGTATAATGAGACACAGTGAGTTTTACTACCTCTGAAGTAGAGCAATCATCCTCAAATGAGCTGCCTGGAAAGCATTATTGCTGTTATGAAATGGAATTTATACGTAAAAATAACAAAACAGATTCGAGTATTAAGCAGGTCCTTGTTGACATGACTGAAAACAATGAAGCCAACCAAAAATAGCCTGTGATTTATCACAAAGGAGAGTGAGATCAGGGAAACCACTTTTCACTCTTCTACAGACCCTGAAGCATTTATTTTTTATCTTGAACCTTCATTTATCCATCACCCTTAGGGCACCATGAAGTTTCCATTAGTAGCTAATTGCAAACTTGTCCCTACCTCAAAATTAGTAAATTCCTCTTCGGTCTTAGCTTGAACTGAATTCTTAGAAGCCTTAAAACAGGGTTCACAAGGCAGCCAGTGTGAGAGGCTCAGTCTCCAAGGGGTGCAGAAAGCTCCCCTCATATCCCCATCTGAGGGGCCTGGAGCAGCTCATGGACAGCAGCTCAGCACCAATCCAAAACTGGCAGCATCACAGGATAAAACCAGGTTTTGGTCACAGGAGCAGGCATCACTTTTAGAGCTTTCTCCAGAAGGAGGACTGAGATTCAGGGGTGAATAAATGAAGGGATCTGAGCGTGATGAACCAGCAGCTCAGATGACGAAGCCACTCTTCCCCTTCCCCTTTTCCCCTGGTCTTTCTCTCCTGTTACTCTCCTGTAACAGAAAGCTCAGACACAGACAACCACGAAATGATTAACCACTGGTTATTCAGGGTGTAAAGATGGGAAGTTATTTTCCTGCAAAATCTTCCCTTTGTGAGCGCAAAGAAATAAAATCTGGAATTGGGCTGCATAACAGATGTCTGATTCCATCTCCTCTGTGGTGAGTGCACTTCAGAGAGAATAACTAAGAAGGGCATCTCTACATGGAGAGCAGCAGGAGAGTAAATATGAAAAAATGTATAAGTGATGACATTTTGCCCCACATGTGGCACTCTGCACAATTACAGATTTTCTTTATAGGAACAGCAAAGGAACCTGAGTGCTCTGTGAGTTGGGCCAGCTGTCATATGCAAAGATCTCATACATGCAGCCCAGAGGATTTGTTTTCCTAAACAAACTTGCAATCATCTGTCTTTTTAAATATAACTTCTGTGACACACAGAGGAAAATCAGAAAGCGATGCTGAAAGCTTCCTATGCTCTATTAATTTTATTATGTAAATCCACTCCCCAATTGATATTTTCATTCAAAACTAGTACAAGATCCATCATTATTCCTGGATGTAAAGGGAAGCAAAACAAGTAGTATTCAAGCAAGTACTCTCATTTGGATTATTATTTTAATGCAGCAGAATTGTCTTGTAGGTAATTTTTAAAGCATGTTTGCACAGCAATTCAAGGCTGCTTCTTCCCAGAGACTATTTAGCTTTGTCAATATTTATTAATGTTGCTTTTGCAAATACGATAGAAAGCAGAAATGTTTGACTTAGATTTCTAACAAGCAGATTTTGAGAAATGGACAACATTGCTTTTTGAGTTCTCTGTCTTCATTCCTAAAAAGCAGCAACAAAGGGAAAGCAAAAGTCACAAAGACTGAAACCCCATGGAAACACATGCAAGGCATCTTCAATGTTTGAACATTGGGGCTGCTGCCAGAGGTGAGCATTAAATAGTTGGTAAAAACTGCTTTCAAGGTAGTTAATGTCACACACTCACCCAGTCTGTGGATATACAAACAGATGTATGCATTTTCTTTAAACACTACATTCCTTCAATAGTTGTAACGAGTGTCCCACACTGTCCTGGTCTATGGTTGCACTCGGTCTAAAGGCCAAACACAGAGTTTGACTCCACCATGGTTCCTGGAGCTCAGTTTCTCAAACCTACACAAACATAAAGAAGTTAATTGGAATTGCCAGTAAATCAAAGCAAACAGAAACTCTTTTCCCCTGCAGAAACGTAGTGGTTATGTTTTCTCCTAAATAAAATCCAATTGCGATTCATAGCACAGAAGCACCAGCATTTTCAGGTAGGGTTTTTGACTGAGCGTTCCAAATACAGAGCAGGAATTAATCCCCAAAGCAGAGAACTTCAAAGCAAAAAAAGACAGTAACAGTGGGGAAATCAAAGCGACACAAAGGCAACGTGATGTGCTCCAGCCAGGAACAGACCCACACACCAGTTCTGTGTGCTGTTTGTGACAACTCGGGGAATCAAAGAACGCCTTGTGGATCACATTTGATAGTTTCAAACTCTTACAGATTTATTGAACCACGAGGTACAGGTTTACCATTTCCTAAGGGAATGTACCAGCACCTGGCAGTGACCATATGCATCTGCCAGAGTGTCTTGTGGGCTCCTTCAGGTACTGGAAGGATGAAGTTAGGTCACTCTGAAGCTTCTCTTCTTCAATGCTGTGTCCCCATTTGGCCCTGGGAACTCAACACTGTCATGTTTTTCACAGTTCTGTTTTCAGCCAGTTTTGAATAGAGCTTCATTGCTTATAGTTGCATTTTGCTTATTTTTAAATGCTATGAGCAGGTTTTGGGTGTCTGGATTTTATGGCTCAGTTATTTTCCTATGGAACAACTACAATAGGGTCCATGTTTTATCAAAGGAAAAAAGGCAAGTAAATTTTCCAATTATCAAGGCAATGTAGCACTTGTGTATATCATTATGAAACTGCTAACAAAAATGCTACATTTTCATTAGCTAAAAAGCTATTTATTCCTAACGAGTTGTTAAAGACTGAGGGCAAAATTCTGCTTTCGGTTACACCAGCATAAATCTGTAATCCATCCAAATGCCTCTGGATTTATATTGGTGTCAGTGAAAGAAGAATTTGCCCTGGATGTTCTAAATGTTTCTATTTAAGAAAGTTATTATTCACCAGTAAGGACTAATCAATAACAGTAATCAAAGGAACTTCTTCCCCCCACCATTACATTTAATGGGTCAAAGTATTAAAGAGAAGCTGCAGTGGCCAAGATTTTAAGAATCTGTAAAAAGACTGACTTTCTGACGGTGTGAATACTGTATTTCACAACATTTGTTGGGAAGTCTTTTGGCTCTAGAGATGACTTAAGCCACGGATTTTGGCCACCCAAACATTCCAGGTTGCTTTTTTGACCCTTGCAGAGCTTTGCTCTCCCAGTCTGACCTCGTGGCAGCCCACCCAATAGGTCTGTTCTGTGCAGAAAGTTTTGGAGACAAAGGTAAGGTCTGTTTGCTGTCCTGAATTCTTGTACAGTGACAGTAGTAAGTGTAACTAGAAAGTATCACATTCTTGCTTGCCCCAGTTTTTAAAAGCCAGCAGATTGTTGCTAATACGTGTTTTTCCTATCTTCTGTGATTGATTCATCTATTCCTTTTATCTACTTTCATCTATGAAAGTATTTGCCATCAGTAAACAAATAATATAAATATAATTAAATACAAAAGGGAAGGGAGATGCCTTGCATTGTATGAATTATCACCCAGGAATACATTATAATAAGCATGAATAAAAGAATGTTTACTGTGAAAGAAGTAGAAACATGCAGCTGTATAAACATTTCTCAGTAGTAGTAAAAGTATGATTTCTCACTCTTCTTTTCTTCACTTAGTTGAGTTTAACTCTATAATCCCATAAGCCACTAAGCCCCAGAGAGCATAAATAAAAGTAGAGTCATGGAGGGCCAGCATTAATTCACATTACATGGCATGGTAAAATATTAATTTACAATGAAACACGGGGTTTAAGAATCAGAGTCCAGTCTGAATATCTGCATGGAGCAGATGGGGGAGGGGAAAAAAGCCTTTTCAAGTATGAGTTAAGAGAGGAGGTTCCTGTGACAATGACTATTTGCATAAAAAATGTCCCAGCATATTCCTCCCAAAATATTTTTGCCTTCTCTTTTGATTGACAAGAGAATAAATTTGCAAGAAAATAGGGACTAATATCATGATAGCACCAAGCCCCCTGTGGTCCTTGTCTACTCCAATCAGCTCTAAAACGTGTCTTTTCCTATCCTTTGGAGGCAAAGAAGCAAAGACATCACTCACTGTTGCTGGACTGGAGCACAGCTACAGGAACTCGATGGCCTGGGTTTGTCAGTAGGAAGCCTGTGACAAAGCAGTGAAATTACCCCAGAGCTCTTGAGTGTAGTCCTGGGGCTGCTTCCACTCTCTGGGGTGAAAGGGTGGGAAAGCAAATCTATTTCTTTGATAGGCTCTAAAGAAGAAAAAGGGAACCCAGACCATGGGTTTATGAGGTTTTGCTATTTGGTCATTTGTGTTGGTGGATGGTTTGCCCACTGCAGCTCTCATGTTCATCTGTCATATGTTTTCAGTCTTTGCTAAAATTCTCCTTTCTTTGGTTTTCACTTGCTCATTTCTCATTTTTGTATCCTCGCTCCCTCTGCCATCTGGGGTGCAGCCTTTTTCCTTCCCTTTATTGGCTGTTCTCCCTTTTAGCATGTTTATCACATCAAGCCAGTGGAGGAACTGTGCACGGGCTGCTGATGTGTGGTGTAATGCAGGTGTGATGGAGGGTAAAATAATCCCACTCTTCTTTGTATCCTGGGTCTCTGAGTCAGGGATAAATAAGGAGTTGAGTAATTCCTGGCTCTCATAGCGAAATAACTTGTATATTGTGTTTTAGAGTCCTGGGAGAATATCAACCACTGTAGAATTTGCTTTCTAATTCAAAGAGGAAAAAAGCAGATTCAGTATTTTCTCATTAAGGAGAATGATGTTTTTAAAGCCACAGGGCACGAAGCTCAAGCCTTTACTATTTCCAGGTTGTGATGAATACGAATGTCACAGAGAATTAGCAGATACTCTTTGGAAAGCATGAGGGAAAATCAGCCTTGAAAGACAGTCCATGAAAGTGGTACTGAGGACCTTATAAGTGAGCGAAAGTACTTTAAAATCAATATAAAATGTCAGTCATAACAAACAGATTTCAGAACTGCACTAGGGCCTGATGTGAAAAGTGAAGTCTGGAATCAAACCACCAAACTAACTGTAATTTAAGACTTAGAAGAAGATTTGACCCTGGGCCACTCAAGTCAAAGACCAGTGCAGCAAATGATCAGTCCCTTATATTGTTTGTCTTCCTTCCCCATTCAGTTTAACTTCCAAGTCTCATGTGACCTTTCAAAAGCATAATTTCTTCATCTCTAATCTTAAAGCACTTGCATGGGCTTCTGAATGCCCTCAGTGCTTCATCAGTCAACCAGGCTTGTTCCAAAACATCATCCCAATCCCTTTTAGTTTGTGTCTCTTTACACTTACTTTCCCATTAGTCCATGGGCCTGAATAAAAAGCAGGCTCCACTGAAAATACTCCTTGCACAAGTCCATGAAATGCAGCCTATTTCCCACTAGGATCCTAGCACATTTACTTTAAAAGCTGAATCCTATTATTGATATGCCACTGATTTATACCAGGAAGGCTCAACATCCAGATATAATTTATCTTAGCCTAGTGTTTGGAAAATGAAGCATTCAATATTGTGTCCTTTGACAAATGCATATAGGCACTGGATCCCAGAGGTAGCTCTAACAAATGGTCTTATTCTTGCATCGTTCTAGAAATGCCTAAACCCAGCAGCTTCACAGAATTGCTTTTGTAGGTTCACGCCAAGTAGTCTCACTGCTTTTGGAGAGAATTAAAACCAAGCCACCAACCCTCAAGCTCAAATGCTGCAGAACTCATTTATTTTTAAACAAAATAATTAAATGAAAAACACTAACCACAAAGACTTCACCTTTAGAGTCAAAGAGCCTGATTGAATTTTTCCCTGGAAATCTTATAGCAGCAGGGAAAGAAACACATTAAAGCCAGGGTTTCCTTTCAGAGTGAGTGTTCCATCAAGAAGTGAAAATCTCTTTGCCTTGGATGCAGTCATGTATCTAATCTTACCATAAATACTGCATGACTGTGTTAGACTGATTTAATGGCAGCTCTATAAATAAAAAACCCCTTGACCTAAAGTACAGGCTCTGCTGCTGCCATGAAGAGGCTTGTTGGAGCTGAGGGTGTGGGATAAAGTCACAGAGCTGTGTCCTGGCCTTGGAGACAAGCTATGGACAGCAGAAACTTGGATCCCTCCTTCCCCAGTGGCTCAGGCTGAGCTGGGAGAGGGTGGTCTAGCACAAATTTCCACGTGGCAGGACACAGTTTATGAGTTTTGTGAAATGCTGAGTGCAGACAGATGTACAGGGATTACCATTGGGATGTTGACATTTACAGCTGGAAGTGCTTTTTGTTACCGAGGTATTCAGGGCACATGGGGCACTGCAGGAACTCTCTCTGTGTTTCTCAGAGGGCTCGGGGCATCTGTTCACTAATGTCTGGTTGTTCTTGGCTCCAGAACAGCCAAGTGGGAGGGCAGAGACACCCACATTCCATGGCATCAAGGGGATGGATTCACCCTTCCCAGCAAAATGGGATTCTTGCAGGTAGCTTTGACCGTGAAGAGACACAACAGCAAATTCTCCACTGGCTCCAGTGTGGAGCAACGGTGACACAAGAACCTGCCCTGCCTGTGCCCTGTCCCAGCTCCTACTGACCCACACATGACCATCACCTTTCCCAGAGACCACAGTTTCCATACATATATGCTTTCTGCCAGTGGCAGGGGGAACTGGGCTCAAAGGATTTAAAAATCCATTTTGTGATCAGTCCAGAGAAAAGGCTGGGCTGAGAAATGGAAGCTGAGCTTGCTGTGCAACACAGCCATGTGTCAGCTCATGGCCCTGCCTGGGCATTAGCTCTGAATTCTCCAGACAGCCTCAAAACACCTCTGTGGAGGTGACATCATGATATCAAAATGAAATGAGACTATTTAAATGCAAGACTATCGTGGTGCCAGTACAATGTGAAAATGAAACTGAGTCAATGTAACCCCACAGGGAGCAAGTTACAGTTTGAGAGAGAAATAAAACAATGTAAATGGATGTTACACTGGACTTAAAGAGTCCGCTGAGGCCAGGGTCTGCTGCTGAATTTGTTTGGGCATTCAGCTTAATTTGTGCCATATATCTTGAGCTGGATGCATTGTTTTACTGAATAGCTATTAACTAAAATTAACATGCAGCCAAGTATGTTAGTGTGCAGGCAGGGTTTGACCTAAGCTGTGAAAAGCAAAGACACCATGGAAGTCTGGCATTTCCTTCCTAAGTGGGAAATGTCACTGAAACAACTCAATGATATAGAATCTACACAATTATGAGTATCCTGGCACTGTCAAAGGAAGATGTTTACAAACTCACTGGAAACTAACATGTGAAAGCATAAATGAATATGGGTGTGTTTGGATTCAGTGTGAATTGAGGCTGGATTCAGAGCAGGCAGGGGGAAGGGAAAATGCAGTGTCATCATCAAGTACCTGAAGGGTATGCAAGAGCAAAATGCAAGTTTTAGTCCTTAGGGGAGCTATCAAGGGGTAATGGCACAAAATTGAGGATAAGAACTATCAGTCTGATTACCAGAACAGTCCTGCATTAGTGGGATCTGCTGGGCTGTGACAGGGTCTCCCTTGGAAACAGCAGATTTCATCTGGATGTCTGCTAGGAGTGCTGGGATTCCTAATACAGAACTGCCTGTTCCTGTGCTGCTGAGAGTAACAGCACTGATGCACTCGTGAAGCACATCCTGCAGCTGCCCTAAGCAACAGCTGAGAAATACAAGAAAAACTTGGCTTTTTGGCAGCCATCCAGAGCTGGACGAGATGCTCTGGACAGTCCTCCAGACATCTGGAGGTATTAAGGTCTGCCCAGGCAAAATCTCCAGCTGGAAAAAGGACATAAGCAGGTAGATACCCATTTCTCAGATGATCACAAAATGAGCAACAGGTGTACAAGACACAAAAATGTTTTATTATAATTTTTTGAAGAAGAACCTGAGATTTATCAGCAATCTCCCAGGAACAAGAAGGGGCACTAAAATTTCCCCTCTCTTTGCTATAGTGACAAAAGGGAGAAATGGAGAGACACATAAGTGAAATGTCCTAGGTCACCCTAATTCTTTTATTGACACTCATTACTGGAGTGACAGAATACAAACTCTCCCAAAGAAGTATTATATCCTACCAAGCCTATAATGTCAATAATCTTCAGGGAATCTGTAATCCAAATAACCAGGCTTATTTCAGCAGGTCCTAAAGAGCACTTAGTCTATAGCAACTGGCCTTACTACAAAATCCCTGGAAAATTTTGGCTTAGAACTACATGCAGCCACTACACAATTCCTGCTCTGTTGAAATTAAATGTATCAGTTACTCATTTAATAAAAACCATAATCTTAAAAAGATGTGAAAGAGAGCTCAGTCTAGATTAGGGATCAAAGATATGATCCATGTTACAGCAATTTTTAGGATACAGGAGAGTAAAATAATGTTAATACTGTGCTTTGCTGTCCAGTATTATCACTATGAAAGTCCTCTGCTCCCCTGCAAAGAACTAAGATGAAAAGCACAAGGAAACACAGCTGGAGCTGAAAGCACTGAACTGTGGGGGGAAAAAAGAACAAACCTTTTAAGATCCAAACCAGTTGTGGTTGCAAATTATTGTTCTGACTGTATTTAAGGAACTTACTAAGGTCTAGAAAAAAATGCAGCTGAAGGCAAAGAACAGACTCAGGAAAGGATGTAAACTCTTAGCTTTCTAGAAGGCAGAAACATAGAAAGAAATGATGAGCCATAAAAAACTACATAATAACTCACACAGTTGTTTGGCATCCAAAAAGGCTTGATAAAACTCTGGCATTGAGGCAGGGATTCAGTCCATGTAGTGCAGCTTTCTTAGCACTTGTGCCTGGCTTTGCCCAGATATCAGCCCAAGTTTGTAACATGATTTCTATGCTTTTCCTGCAGCTCTCCTGAAAGACACAGCAGACCACTATTTTAGAGGGAGAATTTCAAAATCAGTTGAAGTGAGTGCCATTATTGCTGGATATCGATGGATAAATAAGACAAAAAAACTAGAGCTGCAGGCTGGTGCCTACCATCCAACCCGGAGAGAGCCAGACTTCCCAACTGCACATCTTGCAGCAGGCCCAGCACTCCCGTTCACAGCAGCAAGGCTGCTCTCAGGTACAGCAAGCCTGTTTCCAAAGGCATGGATGGATCAGGCCCTGGGAAGATTCTGATCTGGGGGGATGTGACAGTTACAAATGGCCTGTGCAGGCCCTGTGACAGGCTGCTCACTGGGTAACTGATGAGCTGGTGTCCCGCCGAGCAGAGCCCATGTATTTAGCGAATGACAGAAGTGCGATGTTGATCGAATCTATGTGAATAGCAAAGAAAAGCAAATACAGGCTCTACACTAAATGCCCATGATGGATAGATTCGTCTTGCTGTGTGCTACTCTGATTCCAATGTATTCATTCAAACTACACATGTAATTCAAAATTTTCCTTGAATTTATTCTTGTTTACAGGAACTCTGAAGCACTGTGCTCCTAAGTGTTTGCAAATGACAAAGTACTCCACTCTGCTCCAGGGAAGGATTTGAGTCCATATCCTGAATTAAGTCTGTAGCACACTCTTGCTAGCTGCAATAAATAAAGGGTAGGCTTTGATTTGTCTACATGGCAGTGTAAATCAAAGAAAGTAGAGGGAACAAAGCCCCAACCACATGGCACCTATGAAATGAGAAGAGGAGGGGTGGAGATGGTGGTTCTGCTTCTACCACAAAGCGTTGGCCAAAATCTAATTGGGTTTGAAAGAGCAAAAAGCTCAAACCTCCTACTCGGAGAGACCTCAGACCCTTCACCTCTGTGTTCCACACACAGTGTACAAATCCACACATTTTACTGAAAAAATTAATCACAATGCTGAGTTTTTTTAAAAAAATATTTATACTAAAGGAGACAATTCTGCAAGATTTTAAGTTTCCTAGGTGACTAGTTTTGGGTCTTTGAAGCCCACCTGTGAGGATGACAGTTACAGATATAGACTCTTTTTTTTATTTTTTATTTTTTACTCTTTCTATAAATCACACACAGCTTCATGAGGTACCTTTGCATCAGAATGTCTGAAGCCTCAGGAAGCCTGTGGAAGCTGTATTTTGCCAAGGATTTGGGGGCTGATTTTTATTTTTGTATTCTTGATGTAGGCAATTCTTGTAGGAGCAAAATACTGTAATTAAATTGTCTCAGTATTGACAGTTTCTTTGTTGCATTTTTCCTATTCCCTTTTCACCAGGTCACCCTGATGGACTGGAGCAGATTAAAAACATGATCCCATTGAATTCAAGGAAGTACTGCAATCCAAACATATCAGCACTAACTCAAGAATGTTCTATTCCATATTATTCAGTACTATTTTAAAAGATGCAGGATTTCCTAGGTTAGGAAACTAACAAAGATGCAGAACATACGAAGATCCTTGTCTCATTGAAAAGATGAAATCAATCCTCTCTGCTTCCAAGACTGGTTTCAGAACTGGGATTTGCACAGGCCAAGCTGCCCATCAGTCCCTGTGACCTGGCAAAGGTCGTTCTCTTGGTGGAAGAGTTTTCTGACCTTCTAAAGATGGGGGAATCAGGTTCACTAAGCAGCTCCAACACAAGCCTTTCATCCCTGACCTCCAGGCTGGATTCCTGCAACTCATTAGACAGTTACAGTGAAACATGCTAATAGATTGCACATTTAGAGTCACTGATGCCTCGGCACCTGGGGTGAAAGTCTCTGCAGGCAGCGTTCAAGATGCCGTGCATTACTTGCAGCCACTGCCACATGCCATGGGTTAAGTCACCTCATCTCACCTGGGCTCTCAGCCATTAAAGCTTTTCTTGTTATTTGGAAACAGAGGCAGAACAGAGTATCAGACAGACTAATAATCTGGATTTATCCTTACAGTTTTCACAAGCAGCCGAGTTTGAAGTACAAAAGCGGGGAATAAGAAAAAAGGTTGGGAGGAAGAAGCCTTAGAGGAAGGCAGAGATCACAAAGCAGCTCTGTCTAGTGGTAGAGAGGAAGAGCTGTGCCTATGGCTCCTGCAGTAGAGGATTGCACATGTGTGTTTTATTCCAGGAGGCAGAATTGTGTACACACTCTATAAAAATGGCACCAAATCCAAATGACTGTAAGGAACTTTTTTTTTGACATATGAAAATTTGTAAACCATCAGAGCAGAGTGTTTCTATACAGACAAAGTTATACGTGGCAAAAAAGTGTTATTAGTGGAATAAAATAAAGCAAAACTGGTATAAATATTGTGTTGGGTTTTTTCTTTTAAAAATAACAATGCTTTATTATGGCATCTTGGTGTGACCCTTCTACACATCAACACTCACATCCCTTCACACCCATTGCCTGACTGCTGCTGGCAGCAAGTTACAGCCTGACTCCACCTCGATGGCAATAAAAGGGAAAGTTTAAAGACACCCAAATCTGTTATTGCTCAGGAAAATGATCAGTGTTATCAGGTATCAAAGCATGAGAACCTTCGGAATATTTCTCTCTGCTAATGCTGTGCTCATTTTATTGGCTGTCTCTTTTACCCGTATCAAATTCCAGGTCCTCCTTCTAAAACACTAGATGGATCAGGTCATGATGGCCATTCAGAAATATCATCCAAGATGTGATGCCTCTTGACATATATGTCCCCCAGGCACTATGAAACATTAAAGAGACAAAACTGGAAGTACAAAGTTAAGAGATGGAGATTTCTTCAGGGATAGCCTGATGGACTGGGACATGCTCACAGAGAAAATCAAGAGGTCTGTAGGTCTCAATGACTTCCACAGCCACATGGAAATTTATTTCAGTGGATCCTCACTCCCATAATGCTGCCAGCAAAGAAAGAGAGGCCAGTATGTCAGTTTGGTCACTATGAAAACAGTTTGCCAGAACAAGAGAGACCAAACAGCCACAAGGAATTGAAGCTGGAGCACATTCAAATTCTACACCCCAAAACAGCCATGAGAAGTTCTCTAATTCCATACAGGGACATGTGTGATGTGTGTGATGTTTGCTATGCCCACAAACACCTCTGGGCACTGAAGCTGCAGCTGAGGCAGAACAGAGCTGTAACAGGTGTGGGAGTGATGATGAAGGACCATTTCTGCCAGCAGTCACCACTGAAGATGGGCAGCACTCTCAGCACAGCCCCAGGGGACACTTCGGCTACAGCAGAATGTGTCTTTTCATGACAGAGATCACAACCCACTACAACATCCAAAACTGTGTCCATCACAGTTATCCACAATAATAAAGACTACAGAGAAAGCACTAAAGCCTTGCACTTATCCAAACTCTGGCTTAAGGGCTGTGTGTGACCAAATTGTGCCATTGTGAATCACATCCTGTGGTGACAGGTCCACATGAGCAATACCTGACATCTGTGACTCTGACACATCACCAACAGTGTGCAGTTACTTCATCTGGGTTCGAAAATAATACACATCATTTGGGGACATGCTAGTTTCCTTGTCACCAAATCAACATAATTAATTTAACCACTATCATTACAGCTGAACTTTCCAGCCCAGTCAAACGAAATAAGTCAATTCCTTCTGTGTACTTTTTTTGGATGTTTTCCTTCCTCTGTGGCTAATTATTGAAGATTTTTTTCTAAGCCCTAATTCATGCCTCCTTCCTGCTGACTGCAGATAAAATGTCATCTGTGCTGGAGCTCATAATCAGCTGATTCTGACAAGCAGAGGATAAAGTACAAAAGGAAGAATATTGTTTTAAGGAGGGAGAAATCCAGATCTAACTACTGGGACTTTTGCCAGGGATTTCAATGTGAACAGAAGAGAGGCCTCATTGAGACAGTGGAAATTAGACCCTGTTGCTTCTCAAGGTTTTGTTTCCTTCCAGCTTTTTGGATGAAAAGATGATGGAACACAGAGCAGTGTGCATGATCAAAGTAAAGGGAAGGGGATACAGCTGAGGGTATGGCAAAAGAGAGGGCAAAACCCCACCGGACAAGGCACTAGCTGAGGTCCTGAGCACTTTGAGAACCATCTGCCATTTTGTTCAAATGCTTAAAGAAAACACAGAAACCTTCTCCAGAGTCAGAATTTGAAGATGCTCTTCATATACCTGGCAGTCTCTGAAACCTAAGAGACACGTGTTCAGCTCCTCAACACGCCAAGATCAATTACTACCCTTTAGCCTCTTAGTTCAAGAAATACCTCACATGGAATGAGGGGGAGGGAGGAGAGAGAGAACACCAAGCATTGAGACCAGAGAACAAAATTGGAGTCCTCCCATTTCATCCCTCCTGAACAAGTAGGTCTGGCTTCTCTCTTATTCTCTCCATTATCCTTCATCCTCTAAAAAGAGAAATCTAGAGAAGAAAATAAGAACATCCTACCCTAATACGTTCATTTTCTCCTGATGTTTCGAGTTCACCCTAGGGAGGAGTCACTGCTGTTAGCACTGAGGGAAAATCGCCTGGATAATTTACTGAATCCGGACTGAACACGCAGGTGTTGCATCCACCGGCCTGAGCCCGGCTCGGGCAGCCCAGCCGCCACCTGGTGACCGAAAATTTACACTGCGTTATTCCCTCTGCATTTACTCCTTCATTACTTATTCCAGATATGCGTGGAATAAATCTGACAACGTATCCCAGGTAGGAATAAGGAGCTCTGATTCTCTAGAGTTCAAATATACAATATAAATCAATGTTGTTAGAAGGGAAAAAGAGATAAATTTAATTAACTCAAGTCTTAGATTGCAGAGAGTGGTCGGAGGGGGAGTGGCTGGGTTGGGGCAGGAGCCGTTTAAATTCAGGTACTACTCAGTTTCCTCACATCTGTGCCTCCACTGACTTTCCACAGGAAGGCAGCAGCAAAATGACCACATTCCAAAGATCCATTACTTTTCTCTTTGCTTGTTCCCTGCAGTCCCAACTGTCAGCACTGTCCTGAACTGGCACACGGAGCTGTGTGCTCTGAAACAGGTGCCTTCAGTAAAAAGATTTGCAAGCTGAATGCTACAAAAAAAATTTCTATAGCATGGATTTTGGTGTTATGACCAAAAAGTGCAGTCAGTCAGTATTTCAGTAAGCTGTAACAAAATGTTTAGGACTATCATTTTTTAGAAGGCAATAGATACCAACAACCAGAAAACTCTTTGAAAAATGTTTATGCTTAAAATATAATTACTACTGCACATATTCTTTTCAACTTTTATGCTCTAGTCAGTGTATTATAATTGAGCTCTACTGAATTACTCTTCTAGTGGATAAATACTGTACACGCTGTACTGTGAAGAGACATCATGTAATGTATACTAATTAAGCCATTATATCTGTAGAGAAGATCGTATCTGAAATATCAAATTAGCAGGAATTAAACATCTCAAAGGATTAATGAAATGTTATGGAGCCATTCACTTCCAGGTCAACAGGTTCAATTTCAGCTTAGTTTAATAGTTATAATGAATTTATGTGCTGGAGATAACAATTCTCTGCGTATGTCCATAAATCAGGGTAAGAGCCCCTGGCTTGTACCAAGGGCAGCAGGCTTGAACCAGCACAGCCAGAACAAGGGAGACAGGAATATTCTGCTAGGCCTGGGTTTGGCACATAGCCTCGGGCTCCAGGAGATCAAAGAGCACATTTACTGCATGGCTGCAATGTGTGTAGGCAGCAGCGAGCGACACCAGAGACACTCAGTCAGTTCTCTTTACAGACCTGCCAACAATTGTCAGCCCCAGCAATAAAGTTATCACAGGCACAACATCCAGCCCCATCTCCCCTTCTCCTTATCCTGATTTCTCTCTCAGCAGCCCTTGCTGTTTCTAGCAGAGACACCTGCAGCACTAGGAAAAGGTGGGGCTGGGCCATGGGAAAGGAGGAATTGTAGCCAACTTTTACGTGGCTTTATCTGACAGGTAATGTGACAATAAATACACAGCAAACCCTGATTGAGTGGTGGAACCACAAATTTGAGACTCAACTTTTTTTTTGAGATTAAATAACCAGCACGTCAACAGATGTAAGCATCAGCTCCTTAGTGATGATGGGCAGTGAGCAAACAACAACCAGTTTATGGATAAGAGAAAGTAGCTAAGAAATAACCACATCAAGAACAAATAACTGTAACCTAGTGGAGTATGCACAGAGACACCTCCAGCCTCTGCAGATAGACACTGAAAGGAGACAAACTTATAAATGCAGAGATCACCCAAAGCCCATCACTTCAATTTGCTGTGAGGATTCTGGTTTGGTCACACACAAACTTTACAGTGTAAGCTAAGAAGTGGCTCAGAATGCCAAAGTTCCAGCTCCAGATTTTTTTATGGAGTTTCTCTGGAGCTTGGCTAAAATCTCCATCTTCCTAAGCTCCAATATCTTCAAGAGAACTGTTAGAAGGATCACCTATGCAGGTATTATGGAAAAACTGTATTTATGAGGTGCTGCAGGAGATGTAGAAATAAATACAAATTGTTAATATCAGTCCTTCCTGTGAGTGTTTAACTCACACTCTGCAATATGGACTGGAAACCTAAAGAAAACACCTTGTACTACTGACAGGAAAGTCACCCTGTCACCTCTACCATCACCACACTTTGTGATCATCCTGTTCCCCTTTCAAGTGCTCCCAAGATCTGGAAAAACAAAGACATTCAGCAGAGGGAATCTAGATGGCTGTAAAATAGCTTACACAGACTATTACAGAGAAAACAGTTTTTCAACCAAGGGTACTGAGATACAAACATCACAGCAGAAAAAGCCCTGGCAGCCTACATAATAAATGGAAAAAGCTTCAAGCTTGCAGGATTATTCTTTTAGTGACTACAAACAGAATTGGAGAACAAAGAGCATTCTAACAGCTGTTTGCTTTGCTTTCCTGGCATTTCTGTATTTCAAGTTTAAAGAAAAAAAAAAAAACAAACCAAAACAAACCAAAAGAGTAAACTTGATAAACCAAAAGGTTAAAAGGAGCCATTTTTATTGTAGGACTGCCTTGTATGCACCTCCCCTGTTCACAAAATCTGTCAACATTTCCCCTACAGTAAATGCATTAAGAGTGAAATTTGTATCATGTATTTACTCTTCCAGTAGGAAGCTGTGAAGTGCAGCACAAAGTACTGGAGGTGGAAATCCAGATGAATTTTTACTGACATATCTTACCTTTTTTCACTTTAGGCACTATACTCCCTTTTATATGCTATGTTTTCCAAGCACTGAATTCCTTCAACAGCACTTCTAGATCTGCTTTTCCTGTGCCATAGTGAGTTACAATTGCAGTGGAAAGTTTCTACAGATCATCACAAGCTTGCAACCACAGTATTTTCCTAAGGGATGTAGTTCGAAATTACATTTTTATGATTAATAATATAATAATGTATTATAGTTTATATATTAACATATTATGTACATTATTGTATATGCCCACACAATTTTAAATTATCATATGTTCTTTGACTTTAAAAGTGAAATGTTTACTACGGAAGGCAACATTTTCGTGATTTTTCTGTTTAACAAAGAAAAAAGAAAATACTTTAACAATATAAGCAGATCCAAGATAGAGTATTCAGTAAGAATTTAAGAAAAAAGTGCCCTCCAAGAGGCAGATGAACATAAGGCTGTGTTGGACACAAGTAAAGTAGAAAGGAGACACCCTTTCCAAAGCACTTGAGAAATGTATTAGGGATGAATTAAAATGTAAAGTAAACCCTGAAATTTTCATCCCATATTGAATGTAAAATTATACATTTGAAACAATTTAATCAGTATTTAATATATAGTGTTCTAGTGTAGAGGCCTAACTCTTGTGTGTTGTGTGTGCACCTTATGTATGTGTGTGCATATGTCTGTAAAAAGAGGGGTATGTTTTATTAGATGAGTATAGTTGGAAAAAAAACATAATCCCCTTGTCAGTCTAATTAAGCAATTACCCCTCCCTTGAAACCTTTTTTCTCACATCACCATGATCATGGTTACAAAACTATTTACTTACAAATTTAAAGAAATCTCCCTTGGTGAACTTAAAAATTGCATCTCCAGCCTTCAACTGCAGTACTTCAGTCACTTAAAACAGACAGCAGAAATACGAAATTTGTGTCGTTTCATACTTCACTTGAATGCTATAAAAACTCTTGTTTGTTCTCCTTAGTCCTAACAGACACAAGCATCCAGTTGCATGTCAAGCAGCAGCCCTGGATAACAAAACAAGCTCTGACACAGGAGCGAGAGAGAGGCAGCAGCGTTGGGGTTTTGGTGCTGCAGGATAAACTCTGAGGTCCACAGGGAAATCTAAATGGTGTATTTTTCTGTTTACCTTCAGGTGACAATGTCCAAATGCTGCAACACATCACTGAACGTCTGTTACAAAAACTCCTGTCACGAGGAATAAAAATGGATGGATGAATAATGGTCAGGCTGGACCTTCTGCCTCCTGCCAGCAGGATTGAGCAGAGATTTAAAAACAGCTTGTAAGCAATATGCAGCCAATCTAGACCTATATAATCAGGCCTAGAATCATCAACATTACACAGACATCAACTTACCTCTGAATAGAGATAAGGGAGTTGCTGGTGTTTCTCAAAGGACCTGGCTTCATCAATTGAAGTCAGTGAAAGCATTACTTGTTTCACAATCTGTTTTTCCAACTAAATGCACTGACAGCACTGAATAGGTTATTTTTTCCTTTTTAAAAGCTTGCATTCTGATTTAATTGAAAGAAATATGATTAAGTCTACCCCTCTCCATATAGAAAAAGAATGTTTCAAAATAGGATACACTGTAAAATATTTTAAATGTTTTCTTCAAGTAAGATACTACTATTTATGAAAGGGATTTTTGTTTTGATCAAATGAGTAACAAAAAAGCAAATACATCTTAACAGATGAAGGAACAGGATTTCCCTTTTTTATTTTATTCACTGCCACCTCTTTCTGCATGTTCCTGCAAGATCAACATTTCATTATTTCCATCAACTGCAAAGCAAGGGCAATTCAAACATGTGCAAACAGAGATTAACATGCTGGGTACAGTGGGTCACCCATCCTGAAAGGCAGAGCTTTACCCACATTGTCCAAATTTGTCTCCAGGGTATAAAAAGTGTGACTTCAAGGGGAAGGAAGGGAGGGAGTGAGGGAGGGATGCTCAGCATTAGATGCCAGTTTCCTGAAGAGAAGTCACTTTTCATGATAAAGTCATCTGCAAAAGCTGTATAGTCAAGAAACCTTTATTTGTCTCCTATGTAATATACTCCACATCAGCAATCATTTCTATCCAAATGGATATATCAAATCAAATGTTGTGGCAGCAAAACTGCTCTCTGATGAGTCACCCTGATCATCTAAAAAAAGACAAGAGGCATCTTTGTAAAGCATCTGGTGCTACACCATGATTCTTTCAGTGCTTTTTCCAGAAGGAACGCTCCCCTGAAAATTATTTCATTCATTTTTTTAAACTGAACTTCGTGCAACCCTTTCAGGTTACTTTGAAGCAAAATGTTGAATCAATCCACATTTTAAAATGCCTCAGAAAGAAGAAAAATCCCAGCAGTAAATCCACCTAATTAAGTGGGGGTGTAACTAGCCCATAGCTATTATCGCTTCTCAGCTTAATATTTTTAAACACACACTGGATGTGGAGCAGGCAGTAAGCTCTCCTCATTATTTCTCAAATGAAGCTGAGTAGATCTAACCCAAATTATGGCAAGATAAATCAGACAACTTAAGTGATGAAAATTGTACTTTTCCCTCTGCTTTAGGGACGCTTCTGGCTCATCTGTCCTCTGATCAAGGTGAGCCTGATAAAGCTGAAAATTACACTGTGTGACTGGATTGTATGAGATTATCTTTCCCCTGAGAAGTGATTTATTTTAGTAACTCTTAATGAATAAGAAACTTTCTGCTCCAACACACTGCTCTTCTTGTGTGGGCATGGTTCCTTATTGCTTTGAGTGAGAGATCACATAAAAGAAATGGAGAATCTGAGTGGCTACATCTTCTTCATGGTTCAAAGACAATTTTGTGTTATAAGATAGACCTTCAGGGACCACCAGTTCCATACAAAGTGAAAATTAATGTCATCAGTTTGTAGGTTTAACTGCAAAAGTTACTGGCATATCTTCCACTTTCTGAGTGTGAGGAAAGTCCAGTTTAGGTTTTGAGGGATCTTGCTTTGTAGAATTTGGGGCTTCTCGACCTTCAGCCAATTCCAGGAGACGTTTCACGTTAAGTTTGAAAATAAGGCGAGGATCTGGTCCAGAAAGAGATGGGCAATTGCAGCTCTCTCTTATTTTAAGAGCCTGTGAACACATAGGAAAACAAATCAAGCTCATTCAAATGGGAAAAACAAGAAAGGTTTCAGTCAGTGACTTTGGCTTTCCAGTCAGGTTTGCATCTGCACATTAGTTAGTGTAGTAATGAGCCTGAATTGTTACCAAACAACTTCTCAACAGACCCCAAGAATTCCTGTTACAAAATGTAGCAATATGGTAAAACAATGGGAAAAATGAAGAGTGAAATTATTTTCTCACACTGTGATCTCCAAGGATGGATACTCTGAAAGGTACAACATAATTAGACAGGAAGTTCTCCAATGTCTTCTGTGGTACTTGTCCACATCAGTACCTTTTAATTTACATTCACATGTAAACTAAACATTCTGTAGCCATTTCAGGCTACTTTGAAGAAAAATGTTGAATCAATCCATATTCTAAAATGCCTCAGAAAGAAGAAAAATCCCAGCAGGAAATCCACTTAATTAAGTGGGGGTGTATCCAGCCCACAGGCTATTGCTGCAACTCAGCTTCATATTTTTATATTTATATTTACATTCAAATGTAAATGAAAATGACTGCATCAAGAAAAAAAAAGGGCTCTGAATAATTTACTTCCTCAGATATGTCCTATTATTGAAGTAACTATATCTAGATGTCTGGCTCAAAAAAGGAGGGAAAAATCTCCAATAACATAATGGACATTTAACTGTTTGGCACAGAGATCCAGCTGGTTCATCACTATAGTTAAAGTCCTGTTACACAAGTGATCTCATCTCCAAGAATCATTTGGATGCAGAGCTTCCAAGTGTTATGAGAAAATAATGTCTCTTGAATGTAACAATTTCTCTGGATCAAAAGATGAGCAGTAGGAGACCAAACTTTTAGTCCTGCTCACTGAGTAAGTGCCATTGCTTGCATTTTACAGACAAGAAAGTAGGGGCACAAAGGAGCCAGAGGATCTCCCAGAGAACCAAAATTCATTAGGACAAGCACATTCCCCCCAGATCATCCTGTCTTGTGGGCAATCCAAGAAAGGTACAACAGTGGATGAATCTCACGTCTCAAAGGCACTGTGGAGAAATTGATACCAACCTGTACAAAGTCAGCTGTTTTAAAGGCTGCTTAATTTGTGTTCATTGTCACAAAGCTGAACATACCTTAAATAGACCACACAAACTGGCAGCTCCTTGTGTGTTTCGCACACAACAAATTGATGCAGTGCTTTGCAAGCAGCTGTACACAGAACTACTGGTATCCATGGGTCCTCCTACAACTCCTTTAAACTAATTAAGAAAAGTAGATCCTTTGAATCATATAGCAAAATATTACATGTAGAATTCTAGAGGGTTCTACATCTCCACTGAGAACTACTTTTTCGAGATCTGCAAAATGAAACACCAAGACCAAAACAAGTCTGATGGTTACCATTAATCAATGGTCACTGTGGTATGGTCACATTTGTTCAGTATTATCTGTCTTGGCCTCAATTAACAGCATGAACCATGGGCAGGTTTACATCCAGCTCCGTTTTTAATCCTTTAATAGAAAAACCAGTTCAAATGTACATTTTATTCCACTTCGTAACCATGGATTCTAGAAAAGCAATGGCCAGACCTGTCCTGAGTTGTAGCCAGGTGCCTCCTGGCCAGTACTTGGGACCGTCAGCAGAAAACACACGTTGATTAATTTGTTCTAGATGGATTCATGAGGAGGAAGAAAATAACACAGTTTTCACAGCAGTCCTAGCATTGCGCTTTAGACAGAGCAGAAGTTTTTATAATCTGCTTTATATCCACCAGCTTTGTCTGAAACAGCAAATCAAATATTCCAGTAGGGCTCTGCATAAGTATTTGCCCATCATTTTGAAACACTTTGATATTCTTCCACAGGAGGCACTGGAAACATCTTACTACAGCAGATTTTAAAATAGAAGAGCAGAGCTCCTTAAGTAATTTTTTTTTTTTTATAAGGAGGTTCCAAAACATATTTCTCCCCTAACTTTACTACAGTGAGCTGATAAGGTTTGCTGTAAATGCCTAGAAACAAATAGAATTTAAAGTTAACAAATGGTTCTGGAAAAAGACACATTCCAAAAATGTAGCAAGAGTTTCTCCAGTTGTTTCTTGCTGAAATGTAAAATTCAAATTACCGGATACACAAGCTTGGATTAGGCATGCAAATATGGTTCCTGTCTAAGTTTCAAAAAATATGAATAAAGCTTTCACAGCTTGTTTTTCTATAGCATGATCATCCATGTAGTCACCAAATGTAACTGTACTGCTGAACACTCTTCTGCTTCAGTGACCTATTAATTTCTAAACCGACATTTATGACAAACCAAGAGGTTTCTCTTGTTCTCTTCTAGAACATAAGCTGCTGCAAGACTGCATTAATGTCAAGCAGTGTTATTCAAGGCAAATGGGAATATAAAGATTTAGGCTGTATCCTGGAAAAAGCAACATAATCCTCTTTTAAACTAATTTAGCAATTTTGTATCTCTGGGTTTTCCTGGCTATACAGTGCCTGACCTATTTCCATGGTTTCATTCACCTAAAGTCCCAACAGCAAAGATAAAAACCAGTACTCCAGGTGAACATTTTTACCCTGTGGATGTCTGAGTTCTTGCTAGACATAAAGCTATGCAAGGGGGTAGAAGGCAGCTATTCAACACCATCACCTCACATGCCATTGAAAAAACTACAGATATGGAAAGAAAAACCATGTTAATTTGTCACCTCCCTGCTCAGGACAGCTGTAACTACACATTTCAGTGAGAGCAGCCCACCTGCCTGCTTATTGGTTCAGGAGATCCCAAATAAAACACCCCAGCTCCTGCTTGGAAGAAACAAAGGTGAAGCTGTTTTTCTTATCAATACAACCACATTCACCACCTGCAGTATTTGGGAGCAGGGAAGGCAGAAGAATTAGGGAGGTCTGCTTTATGCTATCACCTTCATATAAAGCCTACCAGCTTCTGTACAAATACGGAAATAAGTAATTTTTAGCTCCCAATATTAATCCTTCACACTGTCACAGACACCAGGCTACCTGCTGGCTCTCAAGCCCTTACAGTCTTAATGAAGTAGCAGTAAAAAGATGATTAAAGGAATTGATAGACTTTACTGGATAGAGAAGAAAAGCAGCTTATATATAATGTTAATACTTCCAATCTTCCACTGAGGTTGGCATAGAAAATAAAAATTGTGACAAAATATTAAATAACTTTATGGGGAGGATGGAAATGCAGGTCAGTGGTTTTTATTCTTGTTTCTACATTGATAGGGTTTAATTAACACATTCTAGTAGTAGAATTATCTGAAGTAATGTTCACTTCATAAGAAAAGGGCAAATATACCAACCCACTTTTGAAAAGGAAGCAAAAGAAATATATCTCCCATACCAAAAGGCAGCAGACTGAGGAAAAAGCATTAACTACACAAAAATTAATAAAAATAATAAGCAGCCAATGTGGATTTGACAAGAACAGGTGTTGCCAAAGTAAATAAATTAACTTTTTTTTACAAGTTAACTGACCTAGCAAACAAGACAAGCAGTGGAGTTGATATACCACAACGTATTATTAGTCTCTAAATGATCTCACCATGGCATTTCCACAAGAAAATGGAAACAGGAGTTACAGTGAATCAAAAATGGAATCTGAGCCAACAACATGATGCTAAAAAAGCAAATGTCACATCAAGATGAATTTTTGTGTCACAGGCAAGGCTCAGTAGATAACCTTCTGCTTTATTCAGTTTAGCTGAGGCTTCCACTGATGTACAGTGCTGCATTTGAACAGCACACTAGGAAACAGACACTGTAGCAAGTCAGAGAACGTGAAAATAAAACACTGGGATGAACTAGAAGATCCTGTGTCTTCTCTATGGCACTACACTCCCACAGTCTCTCTCTCCAGAACAATGATCATCCTCTCCCCTACTGCAAAATTATTGTAAGATTTCTTTTTCTGAAAATAAAATTCATCTCTCCATCCTCCATGTAGGAATTCTAAGATATTTCAGTTTCCTATTTAAGAGTATACTCTGTTTTCCTGGGTTACACTCCAAACATTTCCCTGTCTGAGGGGAAAATACTTTAAAAACACTTTAAAAATGAAAAGTAAATCCTTTTCATTTGCTTTATTTTGTTTCCAGGACAGCACCACATTGTAACTGCTTATAGCTCTCTTGTTCACTGATTCCTCAGCGTGGCTGTAGCTTCCAACTTGCTTCAGAAAACCACATGCAACATCTTTAACACTCATTCGATTTGCTCCCAATCTTTTAATTACTTGAAAGGGTATAGTCCTGTAAAGTGTGATAGTCCCACCTTAATTTACATTTCCTGACACTGTTCAGTCACCTCACTGAGATGTGACATTTCAGCACCTGAAGAAAAATTCTCACTTTATATGACTGCATCTTATTGTGAACCTGCTTAAAAGGCTGTAGAGAAACATTCATGTGGCCTGAGAAGTCCAAAAGCTTGTCCCTGTTTGTCCCAGCTATAGTAGCTGGTCTAATGAGAGATGTTGTATTGTCCTGAAAACCAGTTTGGCTCCAAAACCAGCAGCACATGAAACCAAGTAATGCTCGTGATGGATCTGGCACTGATTCTTAAGAAGTACCAGTTTCTTCACAGAGAGATACTATAGATAAAAAGGTCTTTTTTGATAATCTGGCTTCTCTCCCTAGGCTCTGAGTATCTAATGGCAATTAATATATGGTAAACATCCTGTTCTAAAAAGCTCAAAGTATGTGAATAATGAAACAAAAAGGGGCTGATATTGAGCAAAAGTAAAACCCTGGGATTCCCTTCCCATGCCTGAAATGCAGCCTGAAGGCAGCAGCTCCCACAAGAAGAGGAGTCAATGCCTCAGACAAGAAGCATCTGACAGCACCTCTACACACTTCCTTTCATCTTTATTCTGCTCTTGTAGTGCCAACCTCACTTATCTTGTGAACTTGCTAAAAACAGGAAGCCTTCAGCCTCTGATTTCTCATCCTACTCCAAAGAATGTTTAAGGTAAAAGGCAAACAAAAACATCTTCCCCCTCAATTATCTCTTGGAAGATCTTCCTGGCCTCCAGGGCTCTGGAAGTGAGAGTAGCTATAAAAAGATGAGGGCTGCTCCTAAACCTGCTAAACTATGAGAGATGAGACAGAAATAACAGTTCTACACAGTTGCTCAGTTATTTAACTTATTTGCTCAGGCCTGGGGTAGAACATAAGAAGTAATTTATTTCATTACCTCTCTATAAGCCAGTCAACAACTATATGAAAATAAACGGTCCTGAATCCTTTATGTTCAATCTAGCTAAAACTGAGGCTCCACAACAAGATTCATTTTCTATTCAGCTGCTCTAATGTGTTAGAAAATCCATCAAAAACCTTCTCCCAGCCCGCTTTTGCAAACTACAGACTTTGTGTATATTAATTTGAAATATCCAGTCTAGCCACTCTCCAGCCTCCTACCCCTAATGCTGACTTTGATTTATGCCATCATTTAGAATATTTACTGTATTCATTCTCATCAAAGGATTCATGAAACTCGTTTTCTCTCCTTTGAAGTCAGCAAACACCTCAACATTTTAGTGCTCCCTCTGCCAATAAATCTTCAAGTGTCTTTACAGTTTGGAACTGAGAATGACTTAAAGTGACAGAGAGTTAAAAAAAAGAAGAAGAAGAAATTACTAGTTGGTTATAAAAAAGAGTATTTCCAAACACAGTTTAGCTTGCTGAAAAACAGTGTCTCAGTAGAGTGCTCTAACACTCTATTTTATTTTTTTATTTGCTACAAAAGCAAAAGAAGCAAAGACAACTTAGGGATCCAACTAAAAAACTACCTTTCCAAAATGGCAAAAAAGTAGAAGGAGTGGATGAGCCCTGTGGCACTGTCACGTCTATACCAGAAGGCCATTCAAAAGCAAAAATATTACACTTTGATCAGAAATCAGAAAAAATACCCAAACCACAACTTAGAATATAATTACATTTTACCTGTGCTATCTTACTTTTTTCTCATTTAATAAAACCTTTAAGGTTGAGAGCTTTGCAATGGAGAATTTCTGTAAGGATAAAGATAAGCATGGTGCTATCAGAGTAAATCGTGAATCAATACCAAAGCAGCTAATTAATTAATTAATATCAAACTACTTCTGGCAACTGCCCTAAGAGGAAAAGACCCTTCCCTGAGCCCTGCTCACCTCTGGGATGAGGCGGTCCAAGTGCTCAGCTCTGTTTTCATGGGAAGGGTGTGTGGAGAGCCACTCTGGCAGCTTGGGCTGCCCCTCGATGGTTTCTGCCAATTCCATCTGCTGCCAAAAGACACTGCTGGCTCTGACATCCACACAAGCCTGAAAGCAGAAGGGAAATGGAAACACCAGCGTATGTTTAAAGTAATAAATACACAGTCTAATAGATATTGAATTACAAAAGACATCTACAGTTTTAAGTCTCTAAAGCCTCCTTAGATGGTCCTCATACCTGACAGGAAAAAGCTGTTCCAAAGTATCTAAAAGCAATAAAAAACTCATGCAGACAGACACTGGTTCTATTCCTTTTAACACCTGTGTAACTCCACTGATCTTAAAAAACTTACACCTGAATTAATAAAATTCAGGAGGAAGAAAGGGTTTACAATTTCTGGCATATACTTGTTCTTTAGAAAAACGTTCAGCTGCAAATTTGAAGTTATATTTACTAGAACAAATCATTAATCTCCACAGATTTAGGCAAATTTACAGGAAAAAGTTGAGAGTCAAAAATACAAGGTGGTATTAATTCTTACTTATATATACCTAAAAATTTACTGGAAATGCTTTTCTGTAAGTGATCACATGGCCTTTCATGGGTGATCTGTGGAATCCATGACACATTAAAACAGTAATTCTGCAGAATTCCTGACTCTCTTCAAGAAGTATATATTTAACCATAGAAAGTCATGGAACAGTAGCTTTTAGAATTGCTTTTGTGTATCACCACAGATTTCTCTATTTTTACGTTTAAGTGAAGGAGAAAAATAAATAAGATTTTTTACACTGACTTTCATTTGCTAAGAAAAAAAGAGAAACAAGTAGTCAGAAGATAAGAAAATTACTTCTTCCTATTACCCATCCCAGGAATAGATGTGGTGCTTTATCCTTTGAATTTATTTAATAAAATTACTATTATGAAAAGGTTATCTGCACAAGCAGAGAAATGCTCATATGTCACTTCACTTATTTCTTTCTGGTACAGCCCTACTTTTTCACTATTAGAAAGCAGTGAGCACAAACACAGCAATTACGTATTTTTCAAGGATTGTATTACTCCCTTAGACAATTTCAAATTACAAATGCAGTTTTAATCCCAGAATCAAAATTAATTTTAAAAACCCTTCCTTGAAGAAACATTAATAATTATTAAAGGAAATTTTGCTTATGAAATATTAACACTAGATGGTGCTGCTCTCGCTGGTATCTGACATCTGGGTCTATTGCACTTAGCCAGGAATCAAAGAGATGGTTCAGTTTCCTCAATATAGAATTAAATCCCTCAGGGGAAAAAAAGAAAAGAACTGAAAAAATAAATGATGAAAAAAATGTTGAGTAGCTTCTGACTCAATTTTTGTCCTACTTTAAGTTGTATTGTTGTTATGGCTGTATTTAGCTTAAATCTTTAAATCTTTATGTATAATTAAATCCTACTTATGGAAGATCACTATTTAGCATTCTCCTTTTTATAAATACATGGGCTTTTCTTCTAATAGCAATAAACTACACAAACAGTAGACTGTGCAAGTAATGCACAACTTTACACACTTCAATGCTATTACACACAATTAGCCAGAATGACTTTGTTTTTCTCTAAAAACTATTTTATTTCCCACCACTTCATAAATCTACATATCTTCAAAAATTTACAGTTTACCTCCACATGAAATATGAAACTCCCTTTGATTGTAACAGAAACTGAAAAACCTTGGTACATATTTTTTTGCTAATTTTATTTTTATTGCTAATAAAATCAATCAGTTGTAGTTACCTTTGCTGCGAACTGGAGTCCCACTTTATCAGCTTCAGCCTCCAGGGTTCTGCTGTAGGGTCTATCAAACATGAACTGCAAAGAAACACATCAAAGCTCTGTTTCTTGGTTTGGAATGTGTACAAAGATAGAGCCTTGTAGGTCTTAACCTTCTCATAAGAAGTGGGGTTTATCTATCATGCTCACATTGCATGTGATCAGTATTAATTTTCTTAATGTAATCTTTAATTCCATTATATGTAACTCATTGATCCTGTATTCAGTTGAAATTAATTCAAATCAGACATACTTTCATAGGCCCTCTCAGCAGCCAATCTCATTTTGCAGCAACTGAAAGCTCAATACCAACTTCACACCAGAATTTTTTCACTTCGCTCTTTTATTGACATCAAGATTTTTGTTGCAGCAACTGTATGTAAAAAATTCCAGTGGTTCCCTAAACTTTTATGATGCCTTTAAGCCTGGTATCATCTATTTCATATGGCAAACTACCCACAACAAGGAACGTAGCCATAAATATTTTCATGCAGAAATCACTCCTTTGCCATGATTATCCTCAGCACAAGCTGCAAACCAGAAGACATAAAGCTAAACCAAACTTCTCTCCCATTTTTCTAGAGCATTAACACACACTAAGAGAGCGGTGGTTTTATCAAATGTAATTCATGTAGATTTGGGCAGCCTTGCCCTAGTCTGTCATGTTATAGTAAATGCAAATCAGGACTTGTTTAAACAGCCTGCTCCTGAAGAGATAAGGAACCTGTCACAACATCCTGGTTTAGTCACCCATTAGGAAATATGAACTGAAGAATGGCAAATGTGCAAGGTTAGAGAAGAGAGAAAGGTTTATCAGCTCAAAAAGGTTTTATCAGCTCTTTATCTGCCTATAGATATATGTCCTCCTTAAAAGTTTCAGGGAAAAAAACACCAAAAACCAAACAACCAACCACAAAAGAGTTTGAAATGAAGAGCACCAAAGAAGTGGTCCAACCCCTTGAGTACATAAAGATAACTGCAACTTTTTGCTTCTTTCCTAAGTAGTAGTGGTAGTTTTTCTTTCCCAGGTGAAAAATAGAAGCCAACCAAAGCTGATCCTCTAAAGGTTTTTTAAAGCCAAACATGCTGGTTTAGAAGTAAGCAGAGATGAGGTCACTTTCTAAATTCTTAGTTTCCATACAGACCCTAAACATTGCAATTATAAATATACTTTTTAATCCTCTGATGATAAAGTCATTCCTTGAAGTGGAATATATATTTTTATTGCCTTGAAAAGTGCTCCAGGTCTTTTTGTGCACATATATTCACTAAACAGCAAAGAAACTCCTGGCTAATCTGTCATATATTCCTGAAGCACCATTTCCTAGTTAACCAGATAAACCATTTGACTAATTATTAAACATTTTTTAGACATGGAAATGAAACTGGTAACACACAAGAGTCTTGAGGCATTTAACATACAGTGGTATTCATCTGCTATGGAAAAATGAAATGGTTTAAAAAATCTTTTGTGAATGTGCTAAAATGAAAAATTAGAACTTCAAACTCTGACCTAAAATCCTTGTCAGAAATTAGACATGAAAAAAGAAGACGGATTCGATTTTCCAAATCAATTACCAGAGCTGACTGTATATGTTAAAGAAAAGGGAGTTCCAGGTATATATTGACTACCCAAAATCACCAGTTTTCACCCAAAAGACAAATCTTATGGTGTGAGGTGGACAAGAAAGGACTATAAAGTACTGCATCTGTACATACTGTGTGTGGGACATCAGTAAAACTCAGAGTCATGCTTTGTGTTATTCCAAGAATAACTCCTAGGCTTTAGTTCCCATATAAAATAATTGCTGCTCTATAACAAAGCCAATATGCTTCAGTCCAGAAATACATGTTTAAAGAACAACCCCAAATAAATGTCATAAGAAAAGTTAACAATTTATTAAGGAAAGAAAATCCATTAGCTTTGGGGGAAAAGGCAGAACTGGAGCTCACATGCCCAAAGGCCTACAAAGAATCACTGGGAAACACTTAGAGTCAATAATAAAAAATACACAATAGTCAGCAGGTCAAAAAGTCAAGCCTCTAAGGACATAAGAGAAAAACAAATATTGAAACAGAGGCAAGTACCACAATGTGGCTTAAAAACCCTTTCATGGAATGGGATGCTAAATCTTTAAAAAGCAAAATATAGTTATGGAAGAAGAGGAAGAGAAATATCCTGAGAAAATGTGCAGCACAATTCACTTTCACGTAAGCACAACAGGCAGATTTTGAATGGAGGAAACAGACTCTGCACTCCTGGGTGACTAAAAAACCTAAATTTCCTATTCAGCTTCTTTTGTCTATGGGATAAAATCTTTGCAAGTAATAATCACTCCAACATTAATGAAGTTTGATCAGCCTTTTAAACCAGGACAGTATCCCACAGATGATGTGTCCTTTGCACAGGACTAGGAGCTTAAACCCAGATTCCCTTTCCAATCTAAAGAACAAATCCAATCCATGATACCAAAATACCCATTCTCTGTGGAGAGGAGAAGAGATGCTGACAGGGAGTTGAATCTTGCTGTCTAAATTATGAGCAGTCTCAGGATTCATTCACACTTTGTTTTTGCCAAATTCAGCTCTTCAAAATGCTGGCTAGCATTCATCAATGTATTGGTTTCTTAGCTACTTGTGCAAATATCCAAGCTCTTTAGAGATAATTTATGTTCAGAATCCACACATCTACCCATTAGCATAAGAACTACCAAAACAGATTGGTTATGTTTAATTTCATGTTTTTGAGGAACTGGGGGAAATCTCAGGAAAAGCATCAAGTCAAAGAAACCAAAGAGCTCTTTCACTTTAATTCAGATTCCACTTTAATGATCTAAGCAAATTTCTACTTAAAAAACACACTTTCAAAAAAATAAATGGATCAGTAAACTGTCCAGAGAGTAAATTAAACTGCTGAAGGAAATTGGCACTAGAAAGCCTCTGAATTTTACTTTGCTAGCTGAAAAGATTATTTTAGTAACTTGTACTATAGCATGGTTTATATAAAGGCTGATTAGATTCTCAATTTTTTTAATCTTGGAAACCATTCTTACCACCAACAATATAGTTAAAGAATTCCATATATTCTATTTGGTTTAGGAACAATTTAACACCTATTTAAAATAAAACCATGGCATTTTACCATATACAACTTTAAAGGGCAAGTTACCTTTCTAAAAGACAATCGTCTGTCTTAATTGGCAAGCAGGTTCCTGCAGCCTGTGCAACTAAACCCAGTCATTCAGGGAAACCTAAAGTTCTTCAACATGACAAATGAAAATCTGCACCAACTAAAGCAGAATCAGATTTATAAAAACATATCTCATTCCGTAACAGACTCAAATATTAACTTTTGCTTACATTTCTCCTCTTATCTTTTTCCCCAAACCTACTATTTAGTGTGGCAAAATATTAAAAACATCTTTCCAAGGAACTCAGGAAGGACAATACAAAATGTCAGTCAGTCTTACCTCCTGCAACTTGCTCTGAATCCACTGGCCAACAACTGCCAAACTATCACGAGGACAGATGGCCCAAATCATAGTGAGAAAGATGAGTGAGAGAAAATCCAAGAAGTGAACCAGGCTGGCTTTCTCTGCCTGCAAACAGAAATTGTCCCGTTTTCATTCCTTACCGTCTGACATTTCTTTAGAACATAACAGAATTTGGAAACACTTTAAAAATCACTGATTTTTTTTTTTCCTATGCAGCCACAGGAACAGGGCAAGCACAACTTTCCCTGCTTGATCCAAAAAAAAAAAAAAAAAACCATTTGGATACAAGTTACTTTCAGGCCAGAATTCACATAAGCTGCATAAATACAGCCGGAACAAATACATTCTGCCTATCAGCCTCTCTGAGGGATTCAAAGCTTGAGGTAGGATGGTGGCAACACGCAGAAAAAGTTCTTTAGTAAAATGGCCATGAAACACCCCAGTGTGAATGAAAAAACCTATAAAAAGACCTCAAAGACTGTTCTTTACATTAATTTGAAAAGAGATAAGACATCACTGAGACAGGATCACTAATTGGATATGGGGACAGTACACATAATGTATTTATCTTTTCTGCGGCTTTCCTTTAAATTCAGAATCTAAGAGATTATTCTGTTTTCCAGAGCTCTATCTGACATTGCAACAAATTGATCAGAGCATTTACAAGCCGCATCATGCAAGCCTTCTCTTTGGGCCAGTCGGGTAACACAGATTCCATAAAAAGAAGTTCTTTTTTATTATCAGAAATTTTTTTTAGAAGTTTAAAGGGTTGGTTGGCTCAAATGAGCCCAAGAACACATGATGTGAACTGTTGCTCACCCAAAATCATACAAGAACCAAGCTCCAGGTATTCTAGAATTTGACATTCTAAAACCATGTGCTACAATAATAACACTATTGTGTATTTTAGGATACTTTTTAAAAGTGTATCCACTTCTGCAGGTATTAACAATTACAGGAGCAACAGCGTTGCTGAGTACCCCCAGTTCTTTATGTCTGTGCTGCAAGAGAGGGATCTGCAGACCAAGTTCTAAATGACTCTTGAAAGTGAGCCATAATCCACCTGCACAGCTGTGAAAAAAGCCCTGGCAGCCTTTGTGTTAACAGGGACTACCACAGGTCTTCTGACAGTTACTAAGTGCTACACGAATAATAAGGATCTACTGTAGCAGACTACTCATTTCAAACTCAATTTTGCATTAATTAGATAGAGTCACACTGAAAACTTGGTTGGTAATGATAGGGAAAATCATAATTAGAGTAATTAGAATTAATAATTTAAGAATATTAGACATCTTTCTTTAAAGACTTACTGCATGTTCCAGCACAGCATGAGCTATTTCATGTCCTAAAATAAATGACAGCTGATGAATATCAGAAACTGCATCAAGCAATCCAGTAAAAACAAACACTTGACCGTTCTGTAAACAAAGAGAAAAAAATTAAGTGGGAGACACATCAAGTGCTGTCTCAATATTATTAATTTTTTGTGTAGTGTACAACTTACTGGAAGCACAAAAGCATTTACAGCTGGTTCATCCACTACGTGGATAACCCACTTGAGAGCTGAGACCTGGGGGATGTCCTTGTTGCTTTCAGACAAATGCCCAACAATTGTCTCCACAACCTGGTAGCCTGCATCTGTCTCAGGTAACATTTGACTTTTATATAGATCCATCCACTGAAAAAAAATTCATTGGTTGTAATTTTTAAGGTGGACAAATTTATACAAAACATGAAATTTGAAAATATCTTTGTACATGTTCTGTTCTTATCTCGTGTCTCTGACAGACAGGAAATGGATACACTTGGATATGGTTTATCAAATTTCACTTTACAACAGGAAGTCACAGAACTCAAAATTACAGGGACTAGTTCAATGGACAAGAAACAGTAAGGAATGTTTACTACATGCATGTCATGTGCTTTTTAACTTTTATGTGCCCCAGATGGAAAGGGAACTCTTAAAAAGGATGGGGACAAGAGAAGGGTGTAACACATGAGGGCGGCTCCACAGGGTGAAGCATGAAGTTCAAAACTCATCAAGGACACTACAAGGTTTGTTTGCCCATCTCGTTAATAGGACTATCTCATCACTAAAAAAAGCAACAGTTTTTGAGTACTTTCAATTTTTTGTCTAAAATCTTACCATATCATATTCCATCTGTGACAGTTCCCTAAAATGCTCTTTGCCAAACACCATCAGTCGAGCGCGCCCAGTGATGGGTGTCTCCTCCAAGTGAGTAAAATAAAACATGACAAATACAACTCCTAAGCTGCTGACACCCAGCAGGATCTTCCATTTGTTTTTTCTTGCACTTTCTTTAAAGAGTTCCCGTTTATTAGGAGGAAGTGCCTTCCACCATTTTCTTATGCTCCTGTAAGATACAAACAGTGTTAACTTAGGACACAGTTAAAAAGGAATTTGTTACTGTCTGTCCTTGCTGTATGCTCTCTTACAGTCTCATCTCATACAGGAGCTTATGGGAGGTTATACTGTAATTGGCTTCCACTCCACTCCATTTATTCCCTTCCACAGGAAAAGAAGGAATGCCCCTTAGTGTCTCGGTTCCTTTCGCTCTACCACATGTAAATGAGAAGGAAAAGAGCAAAAGATACATCTAACACCTCTGATAATAGAAAAAAAACACCTCTTGTTGAGCAAACTGTCAGTCAAACAACACTACAAACACACCTACCATCCTCTCCACACTCACACTTTGCATGAGGGGTCTTGCACTGAGAGGAAAGTAACACAGTATTTTACCTGCCAAGAATGATGGCAAATAATTTCTGAGCTGGCTTCACAATAATCCAGAAAAGAGGAACTGGTGCAGCCTGAAGTGATGGTGATGTGTGGAAAGACCTGATGATCTGAATGTTCCAAGCAGGAAAGTGACGTGGGAGTTGCCCTCCAGAACTGATCTGGAGGGATGGGACCTTCTCCCCCAGTGGCTGAGAAGGCTGGGAGCAAAACCTTCCCAAACCATGGTGTGCATTCCTGTACACTTCTGTATTTGGGACATCCAAAAGACATCTCAGTCCCTTACCAGTGAAGTTTCTATAGGAGTCAGGGTTTCCAGTCAAAAAACAGTTCCTAGCATTTCCACTCAAATCCAACCTTTGGCATCCATCTCTGTTGACCTGAGTTCGGCACCATCCCGTGCAAGACCTAGAGAGATTATTGCACTTCCCCTGCTTGCACAAAGAAGCCAAATGAGAGAAAACACAGTTCCTGCCCAGCAGCTTTAGACCACAGATGATATTCATAACTTCTTTGGTTGGTTACCCTGAAACAAAGAAAAAAAAAATAGCAGACTGGCATTAAGAAGTCCTAGCAAACAAGAAACTCTGCATTGTTATTTCATTTTTTCTGAATAGATACTGTGTATTTGTTTGCCAACAGCTGCGTTGCACAAAAAGGTCACAGTCACAACTGCATCCGGTTACAGTTTTAAGACATCAATCTGCTTCCGATTGTGAAAAACATCAGTATCTTGCATCACTGAGAATAAAACAAGGTGTGGTTGTTGGTTTTTTTTTTTTTTCCTTTCACTTTTATTACCACCAGATCAGAGTGACTGCAGGTGTCCCTTGTGGGTCATCACCTTTCCGCACTGGGCTCCTGCCCACCGGTGCCATTCCTATACATGAGGAAAACCAGGGTCTGTGAGCACATTGCTCGTACTTTGCTCCCGGCCTAGAAACAAAACATAGCGAAACCAAGTGTCCGCCAGCCGGAAGCCTCTGGCTCATAGACATGGAAATGCCTTGGCACGGAAAAGACCCGGGCCCTCCCGCCCTGTCATTTTCAGGGGCCACGCAGTCATTTTCACCCTCTGGCTCCGATCGAGGCCTCTGCTTCCCCTCCACCCCCGCCACCCTCGGGGGGAACCGCGATTATCGGGACATGGGCTGAAGTGAGGAGCCGGGGGTGGGGAATGAGGGCGACGAGTCACTCTGAGGCGCCCGCCCGGATAATGGCGGGCGGAGAGGCGGGGGACAGTTCTGGCCGCCTTACAGCTGCACGTCCCAGGGACCGGGAATGACCTCCTCCACCGGGCTCCCCTACTCACCACCGCGGGAGGCGGCGGCGGAGGGGCCGGACCTCGGAGCCAGTGTCGATACGGAGCCGGGGCGGAGAACGGGAAGCGGGACGGATGCGGCGCCGCTGCAGCGGCTGCCGGGACCCCGCGTCCCTTCCCTCAGGCGGGGCCGCCGCCGTTCCCGCCGCCGCCGCTCCCCTCAGGCGGCGCCCGCCATTTTGTGGCAGCGCGGGAGCAGGGGCGCCCCTCATCAGCCGCAGAGCCCGTTCTCCCGAGTGCCTTAACCCTGGCTTCGCCTGGGGTGTTTCCGTGTCATCTGGCTGCAAAATGTGGAATATGTCAGGATTGTTTTAAGTCAGGGTGTTCTTTGATGTAAGATCTTTGTATGCTTTCAAGCCTAAATCAGTGGAACAGGCAGCAGCCAGCTTCCCCTAGTCAAGGACATCCGGGAACTGAGAAGCTTTAAGGATGTAGCAAATCAAGGTGTCGATGTACATCTGTGTATTCATTGCTAACTCGGCAGAGTACTCAAAGTTTGTGTATCCTATTGCTGAACTATGATCATTATAATAATAAAATTCATACCTGCAAGTTAAAAAGACTCTGCTCAGGTGAAGATCTTTTCCCTGAGCATGTGTAGAAGTCAGCTGGGGCTATGTAGCTTGTATGGAAATTAGTAATCAATCATAATAGAGGGGCTGTGCTTGGAAAGTTGTTAACTCTGAATTCCAGTGTGTAAATAATGGTGGGAAAAGTCTGGTGATCCGCCTTGATTTGTGGATTCCAAGAACCGGGGCTTGCTCAGTTCTGAAATAAAAAGTATCTGGAGTGTGTAATTACAAGGCCTTGTTACACACCAGGTAACTAATCCCATTTTGTGGGCAACAACCTCATGGCTGAGGGTGGCCCTGAGTCCTGGCAGTTCAGAGGTCCCAGACCTTAAAGTCCCTTCACAGAATGGGTGAGGTTGGGAGGGACCGCTGGAGCTCATCCAGTCCGAGCTCTCCCCTCAAACAGGGTCCTGAGAGCCCTTAGGAAAATGTCCAGAGCTCTCAGAGCTCACGGGTGTTACGCCTTTGCTTGTTTGCTGTTGTTTTAGAGACAAAGTCCTATGAGGAGTGGCTGAGGGAGCTGAGGGGGCTCAGCAGGGACCTTCTCACTTCTGCAACTCCCTGAAAGCAGTTTGGAGCCAGGTGGGGGTCAGTCTTTCTCCCAAGTAATGAGTGTCAGGACAAGAGAAAATGGCTTCAAGTTGTGCTAGAGGAGGTTCAGGTTGGACATCGAGAAGAATTTCTTCCCAGAAAGGGTTGTTAAACCTTGGAAGGAGCTGCCCGGGGAAGTGATGGGGGTCACCATCCTTGAGGTGTTCAAGGCACAACTGGACATGACACTCAGTTCTCTGGTCTGGTTGAGAAGGTGGGGATTGGTCACAGGTTGGACTCAATGATCTCAGAGGTCTTTTCCAACCTGATTGATTCCGCAATTCTGTTTTTGGGGACTAGAAATGTGAAGTGGTTCCTGCTGCCAAAGGGCTGGTGACACTCCCAGGCAGGGAGCAGTCCCATCTGCTGCCATGGTAGGAGCAGAGGTGATGTTTTTCCCAAGAAAATGGCAAGCTGCTAACCTAATGTATAGCTCTTGTCCTACTCCTCTGGCTGACAAGTACATCTTGAGCGATGTGATATGAAAAACAGGTTATTTGCTGAGGGAGGGTGAGGCTGGGATGTGTGGTAATGACAGGGCAGCCCAGGCTGCACATAAGCCCTGGTGCTTTGAATGTAAACAGAGGCCCTGTTGTTGTGGAAGGTAAAGAAACACAAATCTTTGCTTTCCAGAGCCACATCCCCTGTGTATGAGCACAGTTGAGTATTGTTCAGTCTTTGCTGAGGTACTCCTTATTCCACCTTTTTTACTGCTAGAGCTCTCTTCTGTGATAGTTCTTAAACATTGATGTTCATTGCCAAGGGAAATACACAGTGACCAGTTCTTGCAGTCCAGGCCAAAAAGGAACTTTATTTAGTGATAATCTTATCATTTCCTCTGACACAATTCCTTTAAGACCTGCCCAGGCTCCATTATCATAAGAAGCACGAAGAGTAAAATCTGTCAGTCAGCAACACAGTATTAACTTTTGTGACTGTCTGCTCCAGTCACAAAACCAGCTGAGCTGTAGCAGCAGAAAAGCAGTTTGTCTAACCCAAGGCTTGTGTGTGTCCCAGCTGTCAGGAAATGAAGAACGAAGATGAAAGCTCTCATTAATGTCCTTATTAGACTTTGCTTGCTTTTCTTATCTTCTTGATCTAGAATGCTCCATTCCTAAGCCAAGCATTAAGGCTTTCTACCATTTCTTCTGTCATTTTTCCACCTCAGTGTCTCCACTTTTTATTGAGTCTACTGAAAACATACCAGTTTGGGTTTTTTTCTTTGCATGTTTCTTTTTGCAGTTATTTGTTTCTCCAATTGCATTATTTAACTCTGTCTGCATAGAGAGTATAGGAGCTCTTCCTGCATTCCTGACTTCACTAAATTCATCATAAAATCAATGGATGTTTTGAGTGTGCAAGGATGGGGCTAAGAGTTGTGTTCTACATTCTGCACTTCTAAAGTTTCCCCAAGTAGCATCACTTGCAATTAAAACTTCAAGGCAGACAAGCAGCAAATACAGCACAGGTAATTATAGGATCTATCAAATTCCAGCACTAAATATATCTCTAGATGAAAATCTGGTAAACAGTTGAGCAATTGGAAGGTTGTAGAGTGTGTTTTTTCCTCTAAATAGATGTGTAGTGGAAAAAACATTCTAACTAGTAATTTATATTATTGCTTCTCTTGAATTTTAATGAAGATGTGTGCATATAACTTTTTTTTCCCCAAGGAAATAAAATAGAATATTCTATGGCAAAGAGAGGTAGATTAAGACAGTTTTGTAGCTTACAAGCCTCATCTCTTCTACAAAAAAAGACTGTAATTCTCATTTCAGAAGAAGACCAGAAAGCAAGTTTTCAGTTTTGAAGATGGCAGAAGACCTATTTACAGGCCATCAGTGATTTCCTAAGGACAATTAAACAATTAACACCTTAACAGGTACAATTTGCCTGTGTGGATGTGTCCATTGGTATTTGCGCATCTCTTTATATAAGTAGGTGTTTTAAACAGAATGAGATTCTGTATATGTATGAAATTATTCACACAAGGAAATGCCAAATCCAATAAACGTAATGAAAACTAGTTTAACTCTGAATATAAAAATTATTTTTCTGCGCTTGGTATACAAATACTTCTGTATTTGTTACTGAAGTCTCTCTGCTACCAATTTTGATAATCACAATTAAAAAGTTGTTAGTTAAAATATACAGTCTTCAGCTTCAAATGAAAAAAACTCACTATAAAATGTTAAAATATTTGGGTTTTGTATAAATCCAAGGAAAAACTAAGTATTAATTGATAGTATTGTTATTCAAGTTCCAGTGTAATTCACTTCTGCTCATGAATGCTGGGCTAAAATCTTGGCAGAAAAAATGCACTCCATCACCTTCTGCAAGTCAGAAATTGGGTTTAATGCCACTTAGTCTGTTTGGCCAGTGGAAATATCAGGAGTTCACATTCATTTAAAAGATCAGACAATGCTTTTCATAAGTATCAACATTTTTCCAAATGTTGTGCACTAGAATGTCCACTGTGTTTTGTACTCTCCTTTGCCCTCCCCTTTCCCACTGAGATACCAGTTAGAGGATGCTCTTTAAGAATTTAATAGGTATTAACTGTTGCTGCCTATTATCTCTGTTGTTGATGTTTAAAAAAAAGTAGATTTAAAATCCAGAAAATGATGTTAATGAACCAAGCAGTTCACTGTAAAACTGCTCCTCTAAAAGTTGTTATAAAATTCAATACCAAATTTAATTCCAAAACACGTGTGAAGAGGCTGTAAATAAGGAGTGCTCTTTTCGTTGCCTCCTAGTTGTCCCATGTAGCTTTTCTGGGTGCAACCAGAGAAGCAAAAGTGCTGAGATTTCTCATTTCAAGCCTTAAAAGTACAGGCATTTATCTCAAAAGAAACACCTGATAAAGGTTGGGTACATATACCACCAGCACTGCTGGGCCCACATGTAAAAACCTCAGTGGAAAATTAATAGTGCACATTTTCATAATTCAATCTTTCATTTAGATAATGCAAAGTCTCCCTAATTGTTTCTGTGGCGCTTCATTGGTGCTGGAGTGGGGCTGTAGGAGTGTTATCCCTCAGGGACCAGGGATCATCGTGTAAATGAGATGTGGATCTTGTCAGGCTGCCTGGCGTGGATGAAATTTTAACTAGGTAAAGCCTGGTACAAGAGATTTGGTTAGAACTGCTGAAAAATAATAGTAGAATTTCTGGAAGCTAATTTTTCCTGCTTTGATAGCCATGGTAATGACTTAAGATTAATTTTAGCACCAAAAAAAAAAAAAAAAAAGTAATTGCAGTATTTGAAACCCTGTGGCAAATCAGTGGAAATGCTTTGGAAGGGATAATTATACCTGCACGAAGAAGAAGATCTGTTTAATAGCATTAACTGGCCCAATTAAGGAGAAGTGGAGGAAGGGCCAATCTGTTACTTCTTTAACTGTTCACTGAAAAGTGGTTTAGATATTCGAGCAGTAGAAATTGGTTTGGCTTTTTCCAGGGTGATTCCCCAAGGTTTAAATATTTTAGGATTGCTGGAGTGATCTTGTCTCCAGTTGTCAGTAACATCCCAGACATGCAAGTGTTTCGCCATCCCAAAAAGAGAGACCTTGGTGTATTTACATGGCAAGCGTTAAGACTCACATCAGTAACCTAATCTGGCATAATCCCAGTCTAAACATCCCTAAGAGATTATTCTTAAATGGGGGAAGATGGGACAAAAAGAAGATTCTTTGCTGTTCCACAACAGCAGCAGGTTGGACTGTTTTACCACTGATAAGAGCTGCAGAGTGGTGAGTGCAGAGGAGGATCTGCTGCCACGAGGTTTTCCTGAGGGCTTCCCTGCTCTGCCAAATAGTGGTGTGTGTGTCTTTAATGTAGGTGTGGAACAGACAGGTGTGTGCACACACCAGCACCTACAGACTAACACAGGCATTTTGTGTCAAAGAGTTCGAGGGTACATACTCAGATATAGTTTTTTATGTGGATTTTACCAGGGGGAGTAGAGAGAACAGAGTTTAAGAGGGTTTTAGTCCTTATCTTTCATTTCCTTGCTGTAGTGCTGCCATTGCTCCTGGCACTGTCCTCAGATTGTGAGTGGTTACAAAAGTTTTAGCTGAAAGCGAAGGCCAAAGCTCACTTTGTGCAGTGGCACTGTGTGCAAAGGGCAGCACTGGCCTCTTCAGAGCTGTAGTGTGGAGAGGGAATTTTTTTCTCTGCATGTGCTTAATTTGAGCTTTCCAAGGCAGCCAGTTGGAATTGCAGAACAAAATTTAGGCAACAGCCAGCTCTGGCATTGTTAAAGCAAACACACCCTGCTTTATAACCCAAGTAGGCAACAGCACAAAGGCACTCTGCTGTCACCCACAGAACCCACGGCAGAGAGCACGGGGCCTAATTACTTAAATAAAATGAGCAAACATTCCATTAAAACAGGATGACGTAGTCAGGAAAAGGATAACTAGAAATGTTGGAGTTAACAACTTCAAAATCTGAATAATAAAAAGCATTTTAATTTTCCAAAGTTTAAAGCTGGCAAAGGGTCCATTGCCTCTTTTTCAGTGAGAACACCAGGAGTGGTAAGGAAGTCAAACAGGCAGAACGTGATGGACTGTTACAGTAAAATACGTGATCTGCCACGTGCAAAAAAGATTTCATATGAGAGGTGGCAGGAGAGAAATGAATACTCAGCAGGAGCAATGGGTCTGTTTGGTTTATTCAAGTCCACATCCTACAGCAGCTCTACACAGATTTATTCAAGTAGAATGATATAGTCCAAGGAGAGGTTCTCTGAGCCCTGTGCTTCAATTAATCTTCTCATTCTATTGATTAACTGCAGATGCCTTATCCCTCCTATTAAACAACCCTAGTGCATTTCCAGTCCCTGACCAGTGTGCAGCCCACTGGTGCTTAAGGACTAGCAAAGAAATAACCAACCACAACCCACGGCTTTCATGGGGTAGTCCTTTAATGGTTAAAAATAGGAATGGCACCACAATAGCCTCTCTCCTCAATCTCAGCTACTAAAAAGAAAAGAAGGAGCCAAGAAAAGATGCTGACACTGCTACCTGTTAAGATTTTTTCAACAATTAGTACTTTTGCCAGTCCTACTCAATGTTATGCCTAAATGTTTATATTATAATATAAAATCTCATCGTTCACCTTGAAAATAATATGTTTTTCTTATGACAGAAAAGAGAGAAATGCAGTGATTTTAAAAGACTGTTGAAAGCCCCAGTAGATCCCCAGAAAAGACTGCACATCTCCTGATGCCTGTTGGAGGGACAGCACCAGCCTCTCAAACACATGGCTTTGATCTGCTCTGCATAAGTTAAGAAAGTGTTTAAGTGATGTACTTGGAAAATTTTTATTCTCATCCTACATTTCTTTAGCTGAGGGCTGCTGAGATCTAGATTTTTAATTTAATCTGTTTTATAAATGGCTACTTGCAAAATTGTATGGAGTTAGGCTAAGTTCTGAGTTTTCCTATGACAGGGAAAGATCCAGCCTAGATCTCAAATTCTCACTTCATCTTCTCTCAGCACAAATGTGTATTCCTGAGTGACAAACAACCAGCTTTGACGTGTTGCTTTAAGGCACACAATAAATTATAGACCCTGCTCCAAAACTGTGAATGTATTAATGCTGCTACTGCAACTGCATAAAAATCTTAGTTTGGGAAAACATGATGCATCCACCCCAAACTATGGATCCAGAATTTCCCAGCAGGTGAGTGAACAAGTATGAGGTCAAATGGAAATGGTGTATGTTGAGCCAAAAAATATTACCCAATAGCATCTATAAACAAAGGCAGAAACAGAATCAAAGCCCTTCCCTTTTTTCCCCTGATACCCTTTTCCTTCAGTAGAACCAGAGCTGTATATTTAATGGTTTACTGAGGAAGTAGCACATTCCTGACTGTTGTTAGAATCACAAACGAGCAACACTGAAACTAATTCAGAGAAGAAAAGAGCTGGTGGCCCTGCTGCAGTGCCCATGTGGAGCAGGTGCTGCTGGAGGAAGCAGAGTGATGGACTTCGACATCCACACTCAGCACAGAGAACGAAACTGACAATATCCCAACATTCAACAAGCAGCATTATTTTCTTGAAAATGTCCTTCACAGTGGGTATGACTCCCCAAACAAGGAATGCAGCAGATGAGTTGGTAGCAAAGCAGTCCAATTGTAAAGTGTTGGCCAAATTCCAAGTTCAGTAATTACACTCTGCTCTTAAACTCCCCCCACAGCTCAGTTGGAATAAAGCTCTTTTTCAGCCTGTCCCGGAGCATTGTGTAGTGTTTCTGTGAAGCTGTACAACACTGAAAAATATCTCCTCCCATTAAAATTGCTCGGAGAATTTAGGTAGACAGAAAGCTATTACCAGAGTTGGAATGTGGGCAGAACACCAAGGTTAACTTACACTTGCATAGGGATCAAGGGATCTTTGCTGACGAGGAGTGTCAGACCCTTATTAAAGAGCACACGTGGGAATAGCTCACTATGCTGCCTGAATACAAACCCAGCAACTTGGGATCTCCGCACCTGGAAGCGACCCAACACCTGGGATGTTTCCTAACAAATCTATAAAAGCCTCTGATGCAGAGTATCTTATCATTACCTTATTTTGTTATTTAGTAATATTTATGAAATTATTTGTTGATAAAAAAAGTTCCAGAACCTTTTTTCTTTTAAAAGACCCCATGAACAAAAAACAAACTGCATTTTAAAGAAGTCTACCAAGAGAAAAGCAGCAATATAGCCCAAATATGCTGAGGCAAGTGTTTTAATTTCAGTAAGTAGATACACCAAGAACCCCAGAGTATTTAAGTATTTAAGCAATCTGAGCCAGGCCTGCAGCAGGAGTGAAAGCATTCTGTGTTATGTTAAATAGACAGCTGTAACAGTTTGCTTGCCCTCCAAAGTAGGAGTCATTTAAAATATTTAGGTAACTGACTCCCAAATTAATTTATACCCCAAAAATTTATTCTTACTAAACAAGAATAATTTAGAACAGTCACTGTACAAATTCCTGTAGGAAGGAAAAACTCCAAACCCATCACATCCATTGAGTCTGTTATTTGTATTCTGTGCCTTTTTTTCCTTTTCTTCCTGTAGTTGCCTTTCTTCTTTCAGCTCAGGGCAGCTCTAAGCTTGGGGTTTTAATTTCCCTCATTTCTTTACTCTCAAATTTTTTATATTTCCTTGTGTGCAGCCACCTGAGGATGAGCAGCACAGCGATGCCAATGCCAGCAGTCAGGACCACCACGGTGACCACAGCACTAATGCCAGCTGCCAGCTGCCTCATGCAGAACTCTGGGGGCTTTTCATCCACATAGTAAATCCAGAGCTTTTCAATAGCCAGCGCATCTCCATTGACCGAGACAGTTAATTTACTGTTGGAATGAAATATGGAGTCATTGTTTACATCTTTTTCAAAGTAATAGGCCACATCAGCTATATCTACATCCCACCTGGGTTTCTTGTTCTGGTCCAGGCGGATCTGGATAAGTGGAGGGTCGTACTTGATGGCTGCGATGTACTTGGGGTGCAGCTTGTACCTGCTCTCAAACAGCTGTGTCAGGGCCTTTGCCACGTCAGGAACATCGAAGGCACTGGAGCTTCTCTTGTGTGTCAGCTCAATGTAGATCCACCTTGTCCGGACCAGCTCGCTGCAGCTCAGGCTCCTGTCTCCCTTCTCAGTTCTCCGCACGCCGGCAGAGTTCACACACCAGCAGGTGCTGGACTGATTGCATTGCCTGGCTTTAAAGACACCACTGTCCTCGCAGTCGGGGTTGTAAATGCCATCAGTGTCTGACAGCCCCTGGGGAGGCCTCCAGAGGCGCTTCTCCTTCAGGGGGATCATTTCTGCCTTCATCAGGAAGCATTTTGAAGTCAGGGTTGAGCAGTCTAGAGGGTGATCTGAACCTACCAGGCTGCAGGTGCAGTTCCCAGGGCCGTCCTGGGCACACACTGCCCACTTGTTGGTCGCACAGGTACAGCTGTCGTGGGCTGGTGAAGCGACTGCCAGAATCAAACCCAGCACAACCCCAAACAGAGGCTCCATAGTGCAGGAGAAAAGCACAGCTAAAGTCCTGAGTGACGGCAGGCAGTATCCAAAGCCTTAATCCACTGATGGAGCCTGCTTATTCCTACACACTGGTGTGCTGCTCCCTTTATTGATTCAAATCAGACCCACCAAACAGGTTCTTCTTCCAAAACAACTGGCATCTCCTTCCCAAACCTCAGTCAACAGCTTCCTGGCTCCCTGTTACTTCTCAGGGAGTGGCACCTGCCTCCAGCTGCCTCCCTCGCTCCTGCTTGATGAAGAAACAACAGGGAAGAGACAGCAGCCAAGCTCCTACCATGGGTTTCCGTTATGGATTAAAGAGAAGCAGCTGGCCCTTTTCCTTTAGACTTTGTATGGACTATATGCAAATGGATGTTTAAGGAGTGTCTCCCATTTCCGTTGGAAGAAATCCTACTCCTCCACTTCCATTGTGGCTTTTCCTGTGTCTTTCACAGCACAGCATCTCTATCATTCCACTATCTAGATTCTTATCAGTTACAGACTTTCTACTTTCATAGCTTTATTAAATAAAGCCTTTGGGAGTTTGATGTTTGCCTGGAGCAGCTGTCAATTCATGAGGAACCACTGCTGACCAGGTTGGTGGCTGCTCTCCTGCACAGAGAGTACAGGAGTGCAGCCTCATTTCCCAGCATGGAAAGCTTCTCTCCCACCTTTCCTTTGGCACATCCCAAGGCAGCACCAGGAATGCTGATTTTCATGCTTATGTTACCCTTACGAAGTTGTTTGTTATTTCTGAAGAAATTTTTCAATCTGAATTTTAATAATGCCTTTCACAGAACACTCCAGTGGCTCCCAAGTCTCCCAGTGAACTACAAACCTGTATTACCACTTCCATGTGCTTCGACAGCAGCTGACAGAGATTTTCCAGTTTGCATTAAGTGAGTCCCATTCGTTTGATTTGTCAAACCCTGTCAGACTCTTCACAAATCATTACTTTGGGACCAGGAATGACCACAGAGAGCAGTGTGTGCACTGTACTGCCAGCCACGTGCCTTGCAGTCAGCTCCTACCTGTGTGCTGCTTACCTGAGCACTGCCCCACTTCCAACCCGTGCCAGCTCCTGCAGTCATGGCTCGTGTTTGTGTGCACACTGGGAAGGACCCTGCCTGCCAGGGAGTATTCAGAACTCGGAGTAGGTGTAAAATCAGAGCTCCGCATGGAAACAGGATGTAAATACCCTCTGCCAAAGCAGGACACAATCTGGACATTCCTTCAGGTAATAATAACTGTAGTTACCTTTCTTGGAAAATAATTGAGATCTACAGCTAAAACTATTATTAAAACTGCCAGGTAAATCCATTTGTCATGTTGATGATTCTATAATAGTTTAGCAAGTCTTTTCCCATTTTAAGTCATTCATTTACCCACACTGCAGTAATCTCCTTTTGTTTTTTAATTTACACATCCCTCCTTCAAAGTCAAAATCCATTTAACTATCACCTACCTCCTCATATCTTGTCTTTATTTTCTTTCACATTATTTAAATGCCAAATGTGAAATATAGTTCAAAATAAAAGTGCACTTTTTCATTGACTTTTTCTTTTACTGGTGGATTTCACCCTCTGTAAATAAGGAAGGAACAGACTTACTTTAAAGACAAGTTTTTCCAACTATCTATCTACTTATATATATTTTTATATGTTAAAAAATATATGTAATGCCTCTATGACACCAAAAAAGTGTTGTTTCTTTTAATCCATGCTAAGCTGTAACAGTACTACAAGAGTTAATTATTTACAACAGCAGCCTGTAAAAGGAATAATCCTGTAGGAAATGTGGAGTGCATTATTTTAGCGATCTCTGCTTCCATGGAAACAATTTCTCAGCACAATTCTAAACCTCGTAAAAGTAGGGCAGTAGGTCTATGTAAAACAGCAATTAAACAACCCGAATACTTTTATCTAGGCCATTAAATACTTTGTCCAGCATCACATGTGATTACAGTGTTCACTGGGATGTTAAACCACCGGCTCCTTCCCGTGGGGATGGATGAAATCCCTTATCCCTCACTTCCTTGGGGGTGCACAGCACCAGCACAGCACCTCTCTGGGTGGAAGCAGACACTTGGGGTGCTCAGCTGTGCCACACCCCCCTTTTGGGGTGCACTGTCCTCCTGCACAGCCTCTCATCCCCCTACACACACTCTGTCCTCATGGCTCAGCCCTGCCCAGCAGAGCAAATTCTCTCCAGCGCAGCAGGAAGGAGTCTGGTTAACAGAGCTGGAACCAACACACCTGGGTCAGCTGTGGGGAAGGAACACGGCTGATGGAAAGGCATCTGCTGGGCACCTTCAGGATTTGCCCATGCAACCCCCTCACGCTGCTGATCCAGGACTGTGAGAGGCGTGTGGCAAACACTGGGGTACCATCCCAGCATCCCTGTGCCCCGGTACCACTGGATAATCTTCTGAAGGAGACTAAAGCACACGGGGTGTAAAACAAATGAAGGAAACAACTCCACACCGAGGCACACGGCTCCTGCCCTAAATGTGCTCCCTGGCCACAAGTTTACACACCCTCGTAAGAAGAGTTTTGCTCCGCGTTCCAAACCTTTCCTGCAGCAGCTGTAACAAAGCGCCCTCTGCTGGAACCGAGCTTTATTCTATCTCTTGGTCATTGCGACCGACATGGAACAAAGAAATTCCAGACCCAGTGCTCGGAGACAAGAAACTGTTACAAATACAGACACATCTTTCAGGGTATTGCATATACAGTCTTTATTAGTAGGCTCTTGTCTATCATCAGTCAGGAACAGCAGAGAAGCAAGCGAAGGAAAAAAGTACTGAATATCAATGGCAACAGCATTAACTTTTTTGCTTGGTTATGGATTATGTTTATTTTTTTTCAACTGAATTGTTTTTGGAAAGTTAATTAGTTTAAAAAAAAAAATTCCCTCCCCTTGCACAAAAGATGTGCACCCCCGTGAGGCAGTACTGCTGGTAACTGGGACAGCAAAATATGATTCAGCCAACAAATGCCCATAGGGATATTTGCCAGAAGTGACACCTTGGGGGAGCTTGTTTGGGTTTGTGGGTTTTTGTTTGTTTCTTTTTTCCTTTTCTAAACTGTTGAATTCCAGTTTTAACTGTATCATTCTACTCACTACTCAACAATTTCTCATGTCCTGAGCAACAACTTGGTAAGGTGTAACACTGGTGCTACGGAAAGGAATAGTAGATTAGTCTGCACAGGTCCACTGAAACAAAGCCTGGATGGGGAAAAAAAAGCTTTATAATAATAAATTTTCATGCCTAAAATGTGTTTGGTAGAACTTGTATATTAGTTAAACAGATTTTTATCTCCTGGGAAGCATGCAACTTCCAAACTCATATCATTAACCACTCAGTGAAACTAAATGATGAGAAGTAGGTTAGTTTATTTTCTTACCCTGGCTCCTCTCAACAAAATCTTTACTCAGCATCACAACTGTGCTCTTTCCAATTCCTATAGAATTCTGTGTGCTAGACTGGATCCTGGTGGTACAAGCATTGTATTTTCTCCCACACCACACCCTGCAACAAACTCTTGGAAATCTGGAGCCTTTAAGTGCATGGCAAAGGCTCAATCCTGCCCAATGTCCTCAGAAACAAATCACTTTAAAACTATGGGTTACTCAAACTTTTCTTTATGTAACAACATTGTTAAATCTGATACTACAACAGTGTTACTTCAACTCAGTGATCATTAAAGAGAGAAGCAGCCAGGACATCATTACCACTACCTGGGTAATCCTGAGCCATCCCTAAAGGGCTGGGAATAGTGTGTGGACAACAAACAGTAACTACTTCATGGTGCTGTAACACAAGAGGTTCAAAATTCTCCTCCTACCAGCTCTAATTACAGCTATCAGGACATTGACACCAGGAGATTTCCCAAAGTAACCTGTGCAAAACTGCAACCGAGCACCCCATGACTGAGAGGGAGGAATGCTTTCCCACCTGGAGTGCAGTTTAACCAGGAATCCATGCACTAGTCAGCCAGTTTGGAGTCAGGAAGCCCCAAAGGTGACAGTTTAGAGTAAATGCAGACTGAGTAAACAGGCCAGAGAGAGATGGATACACCAAGTGGTGTATTACACACAGCAGTGAGACCTAAAGCTGTGCACCAGCACATCTGAACACAGAGAGAGCACAGAACACTCACCAGTGCTTTTGAGTCCACAGCTCTTAAATGTGGGAAAATCACTGAGTTTCAAGGGCTCACATTTTTGTCTGATCAGGTTCTGCACCTTTCCCTTAGTGACAGAAAGAGACTCATGAGGCCTGATAAAAATATAACACTTAACTTCCTGTGAAGGAGTTCCCTCCTTGGGATGCAACTCTACGATTTTAAAGCTTTTCAAACTCTTTATACAAACAAAAAGTTGAAACATATAAAATCTTAAAATTCCATTTATGTTATGTAGAACTATATATATACACACACATATTTTCTTAAAATAAAAATTGGGTCCATTGTCTCCCCTCTAGATATAAACTCAAAGTCTTCAGACTTTCAAATATATTTTAGATCTCTTTGAGAAACTCTGCCCAAGATAAACATGTGTAAATAGTAGTATCTGTAGACAAGTCAAGTTTCCTTAGTATTTAGAGAAAGCAACATTCAAAGCACATTTTTTTTTAAAAGATTCACAATGATACAGCTCATGAAACATTTCCAAGTTGCAATCAGGAAACTTCTCAATCCAGATCAATCTGTGACTGATTTATCTAAATATATACCTGTATGAAATCATAACTAAGGAACTGATATAAACCAGTGTTTTCCTATTGAACTGCACATTATAGAGAAGACTCTGGATATAAAAGTGGGGATATTTTTTCTTTAAGAACATAAATCCTTTTCTTCTCGTTACACTCAGTTTGCCATCAATCAGGAGCTCGTTTCCACAGGAAACAGTGACAATTAGAAGTGGACAAACCACAATGATACAGAGAACAACATAAAACCTCCCTGTAGAATGGAAGGTCAGAAAGATGCAACCTGTAGTAAGACAGGAGTTATCATTTCCACTGGAAACAAGCACAGCCACTACTGAGAAGTCATGAAACTCATCAGCTTTTTCTCCCCAATATAGAAGCAGGATGGCAAAGAACGTGCCAAAAAGCTACCTGACCATCAGAATCAATGGGGAAAAGTAATATGAAAAATAATAGTAAAAAAAGAACTTGGGTGATGTATTTTGCTACAACTGAATGAAACTTGTGACTGGATACCAGGAAAGTTTGAGCTACAAAACTCTCATTTCAGTTAAGTTTCCCTTTCGTGAACTCATTCAAACTTACACTCCTTAAAGCAAAGGAACAAATTCATTCTGAGTTAGATGTGCACCTGTAGATAAAAGAATTAAACAAAATTCCCAAACTGAAGGACTTGGGAGAGGACAAACTCTCCTTGAAGACTGATGCACAGCATTCTTGACAGGGTGTGCTCCTTCCCAAACATCAGGCTGGTCAATCATTAGCTCCATCAGCATCAAGCATTCCTCGGGCACAAAGGTCACACACATCAGGAGTTTTCAAAGTGTTTTTAAACCACAACAGTAAGATGACACTGGATTCTGTAACACTCACTATCAAAAGGGATAACAATTCTGAAAGAGTTGACATAATGGAGAGGAGGGGAAGAAATTAAAAAATAAAATCAAAATTCCAAAGCCATCACACTGGCAATTCATGTGAGCATTTGTTCTCGTTTCCTTCAGCATTATCCCTTTTCTCACTCTTGTATGTGGAAAGGAATAAGTTTTCTATCTGAGTCAAGAACTCTTCAGCAATGAGGCAGTTTGTTACCTTGCCCAAAGTCTTCCTCATGCACTCCAAAAGCTAAGCAAGAGAAAAAGAAAGTTGTTTTAAATTGCCATTTTTACCCCCTTTTATCTGGTAAGTATTGCAAAGCAATTTTTGTTTATTTATTTATTTAGGATTAACACCACAGAAAGTGTTTGTACATTATAAATGTAAAAGGAACAGTCACACAGGTGATCTAAACCCAAGTCTTCAAAAACACTTACCCTACAGCTAAATTTCAGAGCATTCTATCAACTCAATGTTGGTTTATAAGCGAAGATGTGTTGAAATTAAACAAAAAAGTTCAATGTGTGCAATTACTGTGTGCAAGTTTTCTGTTTATGTCTTTTGCTTTGGGCAGTTTCTGTCTTGGTTGTGCAATAATGGTACAGCTGCCATTAGTCAGAGCTCCAGAGCAGTGACTACACTGACTGGAAAATTAAGGTTCCTACTTATCCATGATAAACATGGCACAGCAGTATTTTACTGATGGAACAAAGGAACAGGAAGGCCAAGTCTGCTCTCAAGATGTGTGCAGGTCTTGACAGTGAAAGAATACAAATAGCTGAGGAAAGACTGAGTAATTTTTCATTAATTCTCCTCCAAACTGAGGATCAAACCCGGTGTCTGCACATAATCATACCCCCATCTCAGAGGAGGATCTTTATTTTCACTGTGTTAGAAGTAAATAAGCTGTGCCACAGAATTCATTTATTGTCATTAATTTGCATCTCTGATTTGTAAAAGTGTAACTAACTTCAGGTGACTTCTGCTGATATGAAACAAATTTGCATTTAAAAACACATCTAACATTAAAAAGAGAAGAAAACTTACTTTTTGCAAACAAGTCAGGTCAGAATCTCTATGAAATATTTTATCCATAGGGACACTGCTGTTGGAAGAAAAACAAACAGGAGCGCTGGAGAAATCAGCCACAGGTCTTGACTGGAACATAACAATAAACATAAAAATTCCAACCTGTGTGTTTGTAACAGAAGTAGACACATACCTGTGGCAAAATCTGTATTTTTCAATTATCCACCTTGTTTTTTCAAATATTAATTCCCACTGAGGCTCCTCCAACATCTGTTCCATTTCAAATTTGTAGGGCAGGCCTGCAATCAATTGAAGATCATTATTCAGTGTTTCTACTACACTCCACTGTTTTTTTCCTGTTGGGTTTAGGTGAAATCCCTTCCTTCCACATAACTGTTCCTCATTTATTACTGACTGCAGAAGCCTGTAGTTCTGTTCCTTCACAACATTAAGGAGGTTAAAGTAAAAGGATGACGTGGTTTGGATTCCAAATTTAATACTGGTGGGAGTAGGAACAAATCTGTTCTCCTCCCTGCCCTTGCCAATTCCCATTCCATAAGGAAGGACACAGAAATCTACAACAAACCCAGAAATGGAAAAATGAATTGACTGTTTATAATTTAGTAACACTTTTGTAGTCTCTCTAAGATTTATATGGTTATTAAATTAATAAAAAAGGTTTAGTTTTTAAGTATGAATGGGCTGATGGTGAAGTGCTGGCTATTGTTTTCAATTTCAAAAGAATTTTGCTCAGAAATGAAGAAATTCTACTAATCTACTGCACGTGGGGGAAGAGAATTTTAGAAAGTATTTTAAAGGACCATCAGAAAGTTATTGGCAGAACACAATTTGTTTACCAAAAATCAGGGAGAAAGAGAGACTGTACATTTCAGTAAATCATTTCCAAAGAACCAGAGGAGATGGCATTTTGTAAAACCTTGATTTCAGGAGCTAAACAGAAATGTGAAATCCTCTGACAGAAAATGCATGTGACTACAAAAATGTCTACTTCTAAGGGCAGTAGAGTTTGTCAGTATTTTAACTCTCCCCAACAAGGGTGGGGTGTGTGGGAAAAGAGGATAGAAGTGCAGGATTCTCCGTGTGGTAAACAGGAACGGGGGCACAGATGTGGCACTGCTCCCCCTGCCCCAGGACTGTGTGGTGAGGCTCCAGGCAGATGGGCTCCCTTGCCTGCTTCCACAGGAAAAAACAGAGGGAACTGTGGGCTCACAAGGCCTCAGTTACTGCTGTGCCAGGAGAACTGGAAACCTTGGAGTGTGGATGCAAAAATCAGGCCATTATAAATAGAGGGAGGAGGAGAGAGAACGGGCAGCTACCAGAACCATCTACTGTTATCAGGGGAATTTCCCTCAAATCCATGTCAGGGAAAGAGCAGAAGATCTGATCATCACTTGCAATACAGCAAATCTTATGTGCACTGTCCTTAACTGTCCAAGAAAGGAAAGGATTCTGTTTTCATGAAATGCCAATGGCATTTTTAATCAAGAATTTGTTCCCTTAGGTGGGGGTTCATGACAGCACCATTTCAGTTTTCGTGCCTTGTGTTCCCCTGGACAGCTGGCACACGTATGTGATCCTCTGACCTTCTGAATGCCACGTTACTCAAAAATTAGAGATTTTTGGCCACTATAGCAGCCAATTCTTTGCTATTTACTTCTGTCTCCTTGAGCAGAGAATCTGTTCAGAACGTTGTAACGCAGCAAAGGCCAAGTAAGATGTGAAACAGTTTCTAAGCTGTTCATATGGATTCTGTATGTAAATAACAGGGACCTGTGTCCCAAGCCTTTCACTTCTTTCACAAATTGTGGAAACTACTAATACAGAAGATCAATCTTGTATGTATTTATACTTGTGTATTCCTGTCCTGACAGCACAGACAACTCACAGGTTTATTCTTTCAGTGAAATTCATGGGTTTGTCCAGCACATGTTACCATTATGAATTACACTATTTATGGAATACCATCACATTACCAATATAAATACATAAATAGCGATTTCTCAGGTTCAAAACCAGACAGCTTCCCCTTAACACCCAAAAGGAAAAGGAGAAGTAAGAACCTGGATTAAACAGGGGTACTTACGATAGGAACCATCAGAACTGATCTCATCACTAATGACCAGACAGGTGATCTGGGAATAGGGGAGAGGATTATTCCTGTTGTAAGGGCTTATGATCATTCCGATGAACATGGCACCACCCCTGGAGAAATAGCTCTAAAAAAACCAAAAGCACACAGAAAACCCCACAAACAAAATTCCCATCTTGTTCAGAACAGCAACGCTGAAATCTAAAGAACAGCATTTATGTCAATTTACGCTGAGCTGATAGAAGATGCATTGGTGCACCAGTGAATTAACCTGTAAGCACCACAGAGGCTTTAGGGCTGCTGGGGTGTTTTTGCTGTACCTGGTATTTAGCCTGAGTGTCGATGTCCCGGATGGAGGGGTTGGGGTCGAAGGCAGGGTGGGAATGGTACCAGCCAATGACCTGGAAGCCCCTGGCTGCCAGCGACTCTGAGGCCTGAGTCTGGGACACTGGGTCCATCTCACACTGCAGGCCTGTGCTCAGGCTGTTGCACGGCTCTGCTGCACACACCTGTGGAAAGAACCTCCAGCAGTTACACAAAACTCACAGAGTTTTAAGAATCACTTACCAGATCTTCCTCATGATGCAGCTGACATTTGAACATAAGCTTAACTCTCACACTTCAAGACTACAGTCATGAATTTCTACTTGAATATATTTAATTTGTTGCCCTTCAGAAATAAGTTACATCTATTCAAATTATAGCTATGATCATTTCAGTTTTAATATTATAGAGAAAATGTGAAAAGACAAACACTTACTTCCACAATTTTATCAGCTTCAGAGTACCTTCCACCAAGCAGCCCAATCACTTCTGCCAGAGACACGTGAGAGTGCTGGAATGAGATCAAACAAGTAGGAAAGTCCAAGTTGTGGGATTTCTCACAAGGCAGTGACTTCTCAAGGATATGTAGAAGGAAAATTCAAGACAACTCAAGACTCTCAAAGACCCAGTACTTCCATTTAAAGCAAATAGAAAAGATTAAATTTGCTTATTATATACACACCACAGCTGTAGTGCAAGGGTGCAACACTTGATACACAAGGCAATGCTGGCTTCAGAAACTGCAGCCTGGGCAGTGCTGAACAACTGCACACATTTTGGTACAGCCTGTTGTTCTTGAAAAAACCCACACATTGCTTTGCAAACACAAAATCAGTTCCCAAACTGGGAGAAAACGAAGCCATAGATTTCAGAAGGGCAGTCTATTTCAGAAAGTAGCTTTAAGCAAATTAGATTTCAAATATGACAGAGTAGAAAGCAGCAAAGCTCTCAGTAAAGTAGCAAAGCTCTTATTAGTTTTTCTAGAAGGTCAGCAGTTGTACATTAAGCGCAATACAAACCCCTTTCATTTTAGGGGCTTTACATAATACTAGATTTTCACTTCCAGGTCTGACTGGAAAGAATCACAGAATGGTTTGGGGTGGAAGGAAACTTCATGATTATCTCATTATTCCCCCCCTGTCACGGGCAGGGACACCTTCCATTAGACCACGTTGTTCAGAGCTCCACCCAACCTGGCCGTGAACACTTCCAGAGATGGGGCAGCCACAGCTTCTCTGGGCAAACTGTTTTATTTTCTTGGTCTTCTTATGTTGCTCATTAAAAAAACCCAAACCCACAGCATACACATCACAGCTTTTTGAAAGACAAAATTTAATGCTCACCAAATCCATTATTAAAAGTGCTTCGGAAGACACTTTCACCTGAAAGGGTTCCTGAAATGATAAACACAATAATGAGTATAAGAAAAGTAACCCAAAGCAATGGAGCCTTCTTGGTAGCTCACTCAGAGGTACATACCTGCTTCTCTTCCGTGAACAAACAGCATGGTATCAGCTGAAAGGGATCAAAGGAACTATAAAATGAAAGAAAATTTCTCTAAAGATGTAGTACAGTCAGGAAACTTTTCAAGTTTCCCACTGTCTCCTTGGCAGAGGAGGAATAACCTTGTTTTCTTCACCGGGTTTTCTCATCCCACATTAGGATGACTTCTACCAAATACAGAAATGTCACTTCCCACACTCCTGAATTCCAACATGGAACATCTGAAATGCATCCCTGCTATTTCAGACCACGATACATATTAATGCTTTGCAGGGTTCCAGCCTGACACTACACAGGACATGTGTTCAATTTCTAGCACATCTATGTTCGAACATGATGCAATCAAATACCTTTTGATTTGTCTTGAGCCTTTAGATTTTGCAGGTTTCAGCTTTTCTTCCTCTCTCCTTCTTGCTAATTCTTCAGCTGAGAGATGCTGAAAAGATTTTTTAAAAAAATTCAATGTTTCAATGTCTGAAGTGCTTTTTCAGCCCTGATTGCAAAACCAGCCCAGACCAAATTCTTGATATCCCTCTCCTCTTGATATAATTTGTGTATTACAAGACTATTCAAGATAGAGGCAACAGCCATGGCAGAACCAAGCAGTGTGGAAGGAGTGACAATCCGAGATCAAGTCCACAAGGTGCCTGATGAGAAAATGCTCTCACTCTCCAAGTCAATTAAATTCAGTAAAATCACAGCCCACACCACAAACCAGGTGTAAATCCAGGTGTGACAATCTGACATTACAAATCACAGCCAGAATTTATCAAAACCCCTCTTTAGGGATAAATATTTTCAACCTTTATTTCCATCCAAATATGTATTTTGCAGGAAGTGTTGGAATTATTAAACCACAGTTACTGAAAAGTAGGTATGGCATGATAACATTATGGAAGTAATTGTTACAGGTAATTACTGAAAGGCTGCAAATTAAGAAGGTTTTTTATGTAGGAAAATTGGATGTTTACAGTTCTTTACTTTTCATATAATTTGAAATTGTAGGAACGGACAAGTATTTTCTTTCCAATTCTCCCATAAAATATTTAACCTTGTATGAATTTTTAAAGCACTTAATAAACCACAATATTACTGGTGATATTGCTAGTAGCAGAATTAATATTAGGAACTCATTATCACCTGCATAATGAGCACAAGGAAACCATACAGGACTGAAAAAATAACAATTAAATGTTATTCTCCCATCCCCTACCGTTACCCTTAAGGCAGTTAACTGAAAGCAACGGGTCATGAAATCTCCTACAAGACAAGGCAAAGAGTTTTTATGGGCATAAAACTCCTGTGCAAACCCCAAATGCAGTTGTATTTATCAGCATGAAGATGTACCAGCTGCTGCATTACTTTCAAATTACACTTCCACAAGAGAGGTTAAGTCCTTGTGACACAACTGTTCCCTTGTCTGTTTAATGCAACGCCACCTGCAAGCAATTAGCAAGAACTGATGGTTTAAGGCACGTTTAAAACACAGGAGGGTTACCTCAAACGTCTGTCCTTCCAAATCCTTTGCATCGCACCAGTTTCCCCAAGGGTCCCGCACTCGCCGTCTCCTCGTGCGCTGAGGCAAGAAACCACCATGAGTCAAAGCTCTCATCCTGAAAAAACTGCATTTACTTCATCTAGGCAGCCCTGAGGACATTGTCCAAAAGGTCACTGCCCCAGGAGTGGTACTGACACTGTGACACATTCCCACAAGAGAATGAATGCCCTGAGTTCCGTACAAAGTAGTTCACAATCTGTCACGAAATATCATCAGTGAAATGTTGGGGTTTTAAGGCTGTAAAGCCTGTTGGTGTTCCGTGGAATATCAGCACCCCTGAGAGCAACAGGGCATTGATATCCAGCTCTGATTTATTGCTCAGACAACACACAAAGCTGTAAACTCAGTGTGTTCACATTTAGTGTATGCTACAGTTCTTTACATTTCAATTTATTATTTTTAAAGTGGGATTGATTTAGTTTTCCTCCATCAACTGATTTACTTTGCTGTGAAGTATTTAAAAATGCTACATTAAATGTGAATATAAAAATTAAATCTGGCAGGCCTTGGTAATTCATGCAGTTATAAATGAGTTACTACTGCATTTAATTGTGTGCACAGGGCTCTCAGTAAGCCATAACACATACCTTCTGTATTTAACATTTGAAATGCAAGCAACTTAATCACACATTGCAATGCACTTCACTATTTTCTGGCTAATAAATTATGGAGAGTGGGGAGGAGGGGGTTTGTGCTGCAGGGGAAGGCCTGCAAGACAAGCGGAGTGAAGTGAACATGTGAGCAGGCGTGAGACACCTGTACCTAGACTGACACCCCAATCACAGGGCACTCTAATGAAACTGCAGCCTGAATGAGAGGAGAAATTCCCCGGGGTGCCCTGGCTTGCAAATGCAAACTGGGAGGATTTTCCCCATTTCTGCTGCCCCAGGCTGTACCATGGACTGCAGGCGCTGGGCCAGCTGATAGGCTTCCACCGTGTCCTTGCCCTCCCTGCAGCGGCTCCTGTCGGCGGGCTGGGGCCGGTTGTACACAGCCTGCTCTGCAGGACACACAGGGGACAATTCCTGTGTCAGCAGAGCTCAGGGACACTCAGCACTGCCACACACAGAGGAATGACATGGATAAGTGTTAGCAGCAAATGGCACAGGGAAAAAGCAACCAAAACCCTCGCAGGGAAAAGACATCTCTTGACGGTCATAATTCTGAGTGATGACACAGCCCTTTCCCACCACACTTTTAAAAGAACAAAATCTCCTTCCTTATTGTTAATTAATTTTTAATAACTTTGCTTCAGACAAAATGTACTTGCAGGACATTGCTCCTTTCCTAGGTGACTGTCATTCAGCTTTGGACCAAAATTCATCCAAAGCCTCTAAACCAACATCAACTTACAAGTGCATATACACTTTTAACAGGTCACCTAATTTTAACATTTGAATTGTTTAAAAACTAGCCCTGAGGCTGAAGGCATTGGTGTTTATTTAGGAAACAGTTATAATTTAGTGTGGAAAAAGAAACAATTATTTGAATTGTGACTAGTAAGAAGGAGAGCAGAATTTCAGATACAGCTGGTATTACAAGACACAGAAAAGCACATAACAAAAACCACATCCCACCAAGTGGTGTGTGGTTAAACATGAGGGAAGGGGGAAAAAAAGGAAACCTAAAAGGTTTTGTGTAAGCCCAAAATTCCTAATCCTATTAACAGGTTACAAGCTCCTCTAGATTTCAAATGTTATGAGAGAATCTGCTCGGAAGGTCCTTCCTAGCAAGGATGAATGTGCATCCTCTGTGAGAGCAGCACACCCTACCACTGGGCAGTCCTTCAACATTACACCAAAAGAGGCTCTTTTTTGATTCCAACAGAAATATCTTTACCACAGCCAAAATTGATTGCTCCTATCAGCTCCAGGTACGTGTGGATCCGCCCGATGCAGTTGACATCCCCACAGTTCTTCAGGCCAGGACGCACTGAGGTCTTGTTCAGGTATTTGGGTTTGCATCTCTCCCTAAAACAAAGCACAGCACCTTATCAAAGAGCAGAACAAACCATGGAGGGATGAAGGAATTGTGTGACTTTAACTGAGGCCCTGTTTTCACTCTCTATGCACTTATTCCTTCCTTTTAAACTGATACTGAATCTTTCAGTTCAACACTTCTCTGGTGTGGAATGGAATTTCAGTCTCTCTTTGCAACTAGAACAAGCTGTCAGAGCACAAGACAACTGAGTGAGGACAGAGTTAAACTCAGTAATTCTATTTCAAAGCAAGCACAAACCAAAACTGGCAACCAAACTATCTTGAGCCTGCTACCACAAGTCACTATGGTTCCTTCACCAACCCTCTGGAGATGGAATATAAAATATTTAAGTGTACAAGCACCACTCCAAATTGATTGTTTGAAGCATTCTTTAGGTCAACATAATTTGCTCTAGCACAGATCATTACTTCTTGCTGCCCTTCTGTAAAGGTAGGGCTACAGAATTAATGCCATTGGTTATTTTAAGGAACCATTTATTAAAACCATTCTTATATATTGGATGGCAAAAATGGCAAAAAAGTAGCATAGCCAAAATAAGTGCAGCCTGTTCTGGTACAGGACATTAATTTTCTTAATGCTTCTAAGTACTTTCATTGCTCAGCTTCCAGAATGCCAGAGAAAAAATTGGGAAGATGCAGAAGAAACATTAATAATGAATGCTGTTCACTGGCAAGCTACCATACAATTAATTTCACTCTTTTCAGAAGTAAGCTATTAGTGCTAAGTAGTGTTTTAACTACATCAGACCAGGACATCTTAATCACTTATTTCAGTAAAAGAAATTAATGCATCTCACCACTGATCCAAAATATAATTCCTGATTTTCAAATAACGCTCTGGTGTTTTGGCCTGGCGCCCTTCAAAGAATTCGGGAATAGCCTGCTTTTCTTCTTCCAGAATGATGCTTCTGTCAACCTCCACTTCTTGATCAGGTGGCTTCAGCTCCTCTGCTTCCTCTTGATGATCTTCATCCACTTGGCAGGAAGAAGGAAAAAGCAATCCATCATCAGCTGGGTCTCTTTGCTCCTCACTGAGCTCCTGATCAGTTCCTTGTGCAGACCCACGACATGTGACTGGCCCACCTTGTTCAGCTTTCTCAATGAAGTTATTGTACTGCTGGTAATCCAAATTCACAGACTTATCCCCATTCAGGTGCTGGGAACACGTTGCTGCCACAGCAGGAAATACCAATGCATCCACTGTCTCTGGCCTGGTATGCTGAGGATCTTCTTTAGGTAAAGCAGTTGCAGAACTGTGTCCAGCAGATGAAAAACCTGGTTCTGCTGCTTTTGTTTCTTCAACTGGACTTTCTGGGATAACAGATAATTCAGATTTTCCAGTGTCTTGCTGGAAGGCAGGACTGAGTAGTTCATCCATGTCATCAGTTATGTCCACTTCCTCATCATCTGACAGCTTTTCAATTTTCACCGCGTTCAGGTTGGGGTCTGCACGGCCTCTCAAGTTTCCAGCTTCCACCCTTATCCCATCTTCCATGGGAAGGCTGCTTCCACACTGACTTTGCTCTTCTTTTTCAGAATCACCATTTTTTGCCTAAGGAAAATATAAAACACTTTTAGGAGGGAAAAACAAACCAAACCCATCTGCCACCCAAACAATCGGAACTATTTTATTCAAACAGCAGACATTCTGAAGTGTTTCTTCTTTGATTTATCCTTTTAGTCTATTTTAATCCATTGCAACTGACTTTCACACAGCATTACAGGGATACTTTAGCCCAAGTGGAAATTTACATGTATTTCCAGTCAAAAAACCCTAGAAAGTAGTTATTTCTTCTTAAAACCCATGAAATCTCAAATGAGAATAAAGGTAAAACTACAACACACAGCAGAAACAGCTGTGTAGTGGAAAACCAGTATTTTCAGACTAACAACCAACAACATAAGAGACCACAGTTATACTACATTTATTGTTTAGTTATACCAGCAATAAAAATACTGGTCACTCTAGGAATTTGAAACCATGTCTGACTTCACATTTAAATCTGCAAATAAGGATATTCCACTTTTCTGAATATGGGAATGAATAGAGTACCTGCTTTGACAGCAGTGCCCTGAAAAGACAGATTAAAACCAAGCTACTCATTGGCAAACACCTTTGTGCCAACTCCAGGGATGCTCCATTTACCTTGTTCCTAAAGTACTGCCGAGCGTAGCTCTTGACTTGCAGAACCGTTCGAGTGCCGATCAACTTGGCAATTTTCGTCCACCTGCGGCCAAATTTCACCTAAAACAACAAAGCACATGGAAGTCACCCAAACTCTGACATTGCTGACGTGGCACTGCATCTGTCAAAAAAGTTCAAAACCTCAATTATTCATTAAAATGCACAAACAGTACAGCAATCCCATGGTAAAGAACCTCACTATTTCTGTTTTACCAAGACTGAAACTGCATCCAGTACTAAGAATTCTTGTTATTCTTAACTAGAGGATCTTCTTCACCCAGTTCAGGCACTCTGCTGCCTGCTATCCCCAGGAATCCTTGTCCTTGGCAAAGCAAACCCTTTTACAACTGGCACAACCATATAATCTCTGCAGACCTTACAACAGTAACAATTTCACTCGATTAGCTCATCTGCCTTAAGAACACACTACACTTCCCACAGTTAATGCAGCATTGTGATTGTACAACATGCTTATTCATGTTAACTCCTTTGCTGTTCAAGATAAACTCATTAATTCAATTAAAAATATTATATATAGTTAGATAGATAGATAGATA